>OX632356.1:53874016-54029016 GCA_951751655.1 Ophion costatus | reverse complement strand
CAAAGCGGGCAACAATACATACATACATACATATATATATACATATATATATATACATAACACATATACATATATATGTGTATAGATATATCTCCTAGCTCAATTCTATTATTAACATTTTTTAGCATGGTTGTGGGAAATATGATACGAGATACTGAGGAGGGTTTACACTGCCTCAAGTGTGTGGGATTTTTACCCATTAAAATCTCGCCCACCCCCAACCTTCCTTCCTCCGGCTCCATTATTGAGCTCGCCTCATTACCTGAACATGTTTCTTTATTTCTTCGTTTCGTTCCGATGTGCATGGTTGTATGTGTTTTTTCTTTAATATTTTGTTTGTTGAAAATAATGATCCGTGAAAAAATTTATGAAAATACGAAAACTACACACAACCCCTGATTACTCGTAAATTTCCCGCCCTCTATCCCTCCTTCCATTATTAAGCACGTCTCATTATCTGTCGTTTTTCGTTTATTTCTACATTTGGTTCTTACGTTCGTAATTTTATGTTCCCTTTGATATTTTGCTTGTTGGAGATAATGATCTGCGAAGATAATCTATGAGCATGCGCATATTTGAACATTACGTTTGTTTGTTTGTATGCTTGTTTATTATAATTGGAATCAACTAGTTCAACTACACATTATAGTGCCCAATGGCCTGAATCATATTCCAAACTCTCAGCTGTGTTTTTTTGAAAGATTCATCGACATCGATTTGGTAGTTCGCGATTTACATACGCGCGAAAGTACAGACAAATTTTACAACGATTTTTCTACAATACTTGCTGGTGTTGATGTAAACGATCTGTGAAGCCATTTTGTGGAAATACAAAAAATCCAGAAAAAGCAGCTCCCACAGTTTGATGTGTGTAGGAGCGTTCTATTGTTTTCACGGACCTGGACACAAATACGAGGAAGATCCACTGGATAGCCGCGAGATCTGCACCATTGGTAATGCTCTTTGCCCGCGATGGATTGATATACCGGGTGTCCCAGACCTGAATGCGTTCCCTGAAATAGCGGGTTGGGGGTGAAATTCTAAGTCGATTAATATAAGCATGTGTGGGTCTCAGATCAACTCCTGAATTATTATTC
Source organism: Ophion costatus (assembly GCA_951751655.1). Taxonomy (NCBI): domain Eukaryota; kingdom Metazoa; phylum Arthropoda; class Insecta; order Hymenoptera; family Ichneumonidae; genus Ophion; species Ophion costatus. The sequence goes on along the minus strand of OX632356.1, from coordinate 54,027,919 downwards.
ATTTTTAAAGGCGGACCAATGAGCGATCAGCGATACGCAGGCTCATCGGGCGCACCTGATTGGCCCGTCTTTGAAAATTAATAATAATTCAGGGGCTGATCTGAGACCCTCACATCCTTATATCAATCGACTCAGAATTTCACCCCCAACCCCTCATTTCAGGGACGGCATTCAGTTCTGGGACACACCGTATCTATACAGGGTGGACCATCTAACGTGACCACCCCAAATATCTCCGTTGCCTTTAGAGTGACGAAAAAAGTACGAGGAGATAATTTGATTAATTTCGAAGAAGGGTGTCCATAAATTACGTAACGCAAAATTTCCCAATTTTGACCCCCCTCCCCCGCCCTCACGTAATAGAATTGTAACGCCTGACCTGAACCCCCCCCCCCCCCTATTCCATTCGTAACGGGTGCTTTGTCGTCAATAATTGCGTTTTTTTTCAAAGAAATAACTAATTATGAAAGGATCGGGTTCATACTCATTTTATGAAGTAGATATTCATCTAGTTTTATATCAATTTTGATGAATTTAGAAAAAATTAACCCTGATTTGGCGACAAAAAAAAATTCTCTCTATTGTCCCGTCGATAAAGATATCGATAAAGATAAAGATATGAAAGGTTATCTGTAGATCAAAAGTCAACAATTAATCAATATCTATACAAATGTAGCTATCGTTATGCGTAGCCGTTTTTTTATTTTGTTTTTTTTTTTACAAAATGCCGACAATTTGGACATTTTTTTTTCTATCTTCAAGGCCTTTTTTTGTACTCAAGCAATCTGTAAAAATAGTAATGATCGAAATTTAAAAAAATCGGCACCGTACAACCTTAGTCACTGCGATTACAAAAGTATTTTTTTTTAAATGAAAATCGGTTCATAAGCTTCTGAGTATTCACTGAGAGACAAGGTCGAAAAAAGTAGTTTCGAGAAAATCGCGATCAAAGTTTTCGTTCCGTTTTTCTTGATATAAAGTTATGTTTTTTTTGTAGAATATTAATACTTACATTAAAGTATCAACTCGCGGGCGATACGACGGTTTTTCATCTTCATCATATTTCTCAAAATAATAAGAGTCTGCACTTCATCTATTCTGAACGACGAGTTTAAAATTTAAAAACCCGAAAATGCAGAAATTTTGCTATTTCTGACAGTTTTAAAATCGTGACGTAACGCGGACCTCGACCCCTCGCCCCCCACGTACGTAGACCGTAACGCCAGGCCGAACCGCCCCCGGGGGGTAATTTAGGTAACCTTAGGTAAAGCGTTAGGTAATTTATGGACGCCCCGAAGGCTTGATACAGTGGTGAAAAATTCATTTTTGTCAAGGTCATAGTTTTTGCGTTCTCAAGGTCATCGATGGTTTTTCAAATGGGAACATGTTGTTTTGTTCAAATCAAGACGTTGTATCTGATATTCAGACAAATCCAACGACCTTGAAATGATTTTTCACCGAAATATTTTGGGTTTGTGTGGGTTGGTTGGGTTTGTTTCCGTCACTCTAAAGGCAACGGAGATATTCGGAGTGGTCACGTTGAATGGTTTGCCCGGTATGTGTGTGTATATATGAATATATATATAGCAATGCGCGAAGCTAAACAGAACAAGTGGTAAAAGGGCGCATTTGGACAAAGGGCGTGAACCTAGCCTAGGACCTTTCGTTGTTCATCGAACAATCGATACAGCACGAGGACGTTGTTTATTCGTGTAGCCGGGCGAAGGCATCCTCGTTGGATTTCACGGCCGGATATGCTGCGCTACTGCGTTTTCTCAGGATGCGACGAGGCTCACGGAATTATTCATGAAGGATCCTCTGCATGGACTACAAACACCAAATACGCGTCGTCCGACTCGCCCACTTTCTCGCTTACTCTTCTTCTCCTGTCGATCTCAATGGTCGCTTTTTTAACCATCGCGAGCAATGCCTTTTTTATTATTACTTTATCAGCGGACGTGTGAAACGGTGGCGACACTAACCAATGCGCTGAGGTGACGAAGAAGAAGAGGAAGATGAGGTCGAGAAGGAAAGTGGGACGCGTAGCAAAAGTCTCGGGAACGTTCCCGAAGACGCCTCGTTGGAAACACACACACACACAGGTGTGCGGGTGTGTCAAATTGGTATGGAAATCCACCAGGGAGGAGAGGATCCCTACCGGGGAGGAAACGACTTGGGTAGATCCGTAGCCGTGGCGCGCGGTTCTACCCTGAGGACATACACCCCAAGGAATGCAGACAATAAAGTTCGTCTCGTCTCGTGAAACTTTTCGTAGCAAGACGACAGACTGTGGATATGTGTAAGAGACAGAGAGAGAGAGAGAGAGGGAGAGAGAGAGAGCCGTGTGGGTCCGCGATTTTCTACCTTCAAGCATGCCTTCGTATTGTGCAACGGTGCAACAATTTTTCCATGACATTGAAGTTTGCATCCTTGACCTGAAACGGAAGTTAATTCTTCCTAAGGGGTTAGGCCTAGTTGTAAGAGTCTTAGGGGGTTACCCCCACTTGCGATTTTGAAAAAGTCGATTTTTTTATTGCATTCTTTTGAAGTATAAGTATCTGAGAATATGTCCTGAAAATTTCAAGTCGATCCGAACAAAATTGACTGAGATATGAGCGTTGAAAGAGAAGAATCCGTGAATTGAAGAACTGAAATTGGAACTTTAAACGCGTTTTTCTCAAAATGGCATTTCTGAAGTCGGTGACCAAGATTACTCGAACACTAATGAACCGATCTTCTTGAAATTTTGCAGGCTTATTTAATACATAAAAATGTAGTCTTTAATCGTTCGATTTTTTTTCGAAAAAAATGGCCGTTTGTAGCCAAAAAACGGCCGTTTTTTTTCGTTAAAATCGAACCATTAACTTTGACTGTCCGCCATTTTGCGAAAAATGAATATTTTTTAAAATCCTTCGATTAAAGACTAGTTTATACTTATATTTGACTAAATCCATCCGCATTTTTTTTCTCAGATGATTCACTTCGCCGCAATGTTGGTCACCGCAAACCGTGTATATAAAAACATTATTTCATTGACGGCCATTTGCCACTAAACAATGTAATATTTTTCAATAAAAAAATTACTGAAAGTTCTTCAAGATGTATTCTTTAAGATGATATATTGATCGATTAAAAAAGTTTTGTAGTTTTCTTTAAAAAAATTCATGAAAAAGGCCTTTTTTGCGCTAAAAGTATGGGTAACGCGTTAAACAGCTCATTTTTAGGATTTTTAAAATAGAAAATCGTGATGATCAACTTCTACAACAATCAGGTATTTGGAAAAGTATCATCTGAAGAACACGAACAGATGTTTCTTTTGAAATATCCATTGAATATTAACAAACGATTAAAGACGTTTTTTGTTTGTTGAAAATCGAACTTTTCTCGCCGGCTGGCCATTTTCGTATTTTTCAAAATTTCAAAAGAGTATATTGTCATACGAAAGCTACATTATTATACTGAAAGTACATTTTTTAATTTTTCATTTCAGATGCACCTTGTCAGAATCACTTATACCGATCGGCTATGCAGCAACGGCGGCACTTTGTTGAAACAATAATAACTTCATTGTTTGTCTATATTTTTCAATGAAAGAAAACCTTATACCTGGTAAGGGTCTGTATCAATAGCGTGTAAAATCCCGATTTCTGCATCCCAGTACTATCACCAGCAAAAAATATTGAAAACTGATCTGCTTTTTCGGCCCAAGCCCACGAGAACCCGTTTATCATTAGTTGATTCAATTTTTTGTTTTCGTTATCTTGGTCATGCCATTATGGGTATTTAACAAAATGGTATAGAAAACCGTTTTTTAACTATATAAAAATGGTGTTTTTTAAAGTTGAAAACGTGTTCTCCTCGGTGCAACCTGAATAAAAACGTCTCGGGCTGACTGAATCCTCCTTTGGGGGATGCTACCGATTTATTAATTGAAAAAATGGCATACTTGGCATATTCAAAGAATTTTTTCTCTCATCGACCTGACCGATCTTCGGAATAATCACATAAGTTAGCGTTTCTTCTCACTGTTCAGTTGACCATCTTCGAATGGACTAATTCCACCATGTTGAAGTTTGCATACTTGGAGGCCAACGAAGATCCCTATTCATATTTGCTGAGGCTAGCCGTCCGATTATCGGACGAATAAGAGTATGTTATTCGTCCGGATGGCGGCTAATTTCACGCGGTTCATGGTGTACAACGCCCCAAACAAACAATCCTCAATACAAACCCAAACGCAAACAAACCACTCCAAAAACAAACCCAAACAAACCAACCGAAAAAATCCCAAATCCAAACAAAACCAACCAACCCAGAAAACCCTGTACAGCGCCCCAAACAAGCAATCCTAAACGCAAACCCAAACAAAACAAATCCAAACGCAAACGAACCACTCGAAAAACAAACCCAAACAAATCAACCAAAAAAAAAACCCAAACCCAAACAAAACCAACCAACCCAAAAAACTCAAATAAAACCAACCAACCCAAACTCAAATAAAAATCAACCAACTCAAAGCCAAACAAAACCAACCAACCAAAAAAACCCAAAAAAACTAACCGACCCAAAAAAACCCAAATCCAACCAAATATCAACCAACCCAAACCAAATAAACCCAAACCCAACCAAACATCAACCAACCCAAACCAAATAAACGCAAACAAACCAACCCAAACAACAAACTCAAATAAACAAACAAAGAAAAAACCAAAACCAACCAACCCAAACCACACAAGCCCTACCACAACCAACCAATCCAAACCCAAACAAATCCAAACAAAATTATAAACATTTTCTTCAGATGACTACGTGTAAATTATTCTTCCGGATAGTTTGTTTAGCAATTTGACACATTCTATCCAGACAATTATATATATATATGTTATTAGTTCGGATACCAGCTTACACGAATCACAATATGTACGTCTACTGGAAATACGGCTCGAACTGAGCCGCTATCCGAACGAATAGCATATGATTATTCGTCCGATAACCGGATGGGAAGACACTCCGATTTATATTTCGTTCATCTTCATTTTCATCATCACCCCAAATCTTTTCTCGCGAATTCGTTCTCTGGTTGTGCAATAAGGATATCAAAAAACGTTTAAGTGACTTAAGGATGTTGAGTCCCAAATCGCAAATGATGATAAAATTCTGAAAATTTGGTATGTTTTTGTATGAAGTATTTCAGAGGTCGTGTAAAAATTTCACGACAATTAGGAAGCTCGTTATTGAACAATTAACATTCACAAATTAAATGTTGTTTTATGGAAACTGATGTAACTTTGCAATAAGTTTTTTTTTTGACCTCTCAATTTTATAATATCTACAATATACTGAAAGCAACGGAAACAAAACGAAGTTTATTGATAATTTTTTTTTATTTCTTTTAAAAATTGTTCTTAACAAAATGTTAATTTTTTAATAACGAGCTTCCTAATCGTCGTGAAATTTTAACACGACCTCTTAAATACTTCATACAAAAACATACCAAATTTTCAGAATTTTCTTATCATTTTTTATTTCAACCCTTAAGGAGGTTGAAGTAATGATGATGGAATACTGAAAATTTGGTATGTTTTTACATGAAGTATTCAGGAGGTCGTGTAAAAATTTCATGACGATTAAGAAGCTATTTATTGAACAATTAACATTAACATGTTTCATAGGGACTCAACATCCTTAAGCATTCCGAGTTTGCCAAAAAGCAATTGGGGTGTAAAATTTTCGTTGCCTCGGAACGATGGAAACTTCGACGTCGTCAATTTCGTTGATCCGAGTGCTATTTTCGCTGGAGCCATGACGGCCGATACCATACGACCCTAAAATCCATTTCTCCATGAGCCAATCTTCCAACGTAGACGCTTTTTCTCGGTTTTGATCCTCTCGCTAGCATGGGAGTTTGTTAGGTAGTCGGAGAGCACGGAGGGGCTACAAAGGTGGATGTCCTGAAGAGACGCTCCGAAACTTCCGGAAGTGTCCACACGTCGAACAATCTTTCCGTATCCCGTGTACACTCTATCCTTCTATCCCTTCGTAATTTTCCGGTCTCTGTATTGATCTTTGGATGAAACACTTGGTACCTTGTTCGGCATGGCGACTGTTTACTCCACGTTGGGTTCAATCGCATCTGCCCTGTCCCGCTTGTTTTCTTCATTCGCTTCACGAGTTCTCAGCGCAAGGAAATGAATCTGCGAGTCAAATAGATCGCTCAGAACGGATCTCGAGTCTCGTACTTGCACACGTATTCTCCGGTCGTATGCGGCGAGTACACGAGAAAAATATTGTTTCTCGGGACTACCCTTGGCGGTTGCAGTGCTTAACGTTTCAATGAAACTCCCGCGACTTCTCGGCAGTCTTTGAAGACGCGGAACTTTCCGGGACACTGTTCGCCGCTTTTCCCAGAGATCCGCCGCCATGTTTTTATGTACAGGGTGGCCCAAAATTCGTCATGGAATTTCATTGGATGCAGGTCACAAACGTTTGGCAAAAAAAGGCCACTCAACTTTCTTCCACCAGCTATAAATTCGTAGATTCATTTCTTCCAACGATTACTGACCTGACGAAGCAATTGGATTTGTTCAATCGATCATCTTCCAAATGTTCGTCGCGTACGAAAATTGCAAATGTGAATGTTTTTTTTTTCGGTCACGAAAACCCGTCAGTGGTGCTGTATTTTTGGCACGTGAATTTAGTTTTTTTACTCGTGAAATTAATCTAGCTGATTTATAAGAAGTGAAGATAATTCATGAGGCAGTAGTAATCGAAGGAGAAAAAAAATTGTTAAGTAGAAACTTAAAAAAACATTCAAGCGATAAAACGAAAAAAAATAGGATACATCCAAATGAAAAATTGAAACTAAAAATAAAGTACAAGAAATAAGAAACCAACCGAAACATAAAAACTAAAACAACGAAAAATTCGGAGGAAAAAGAAATTCAATCGGACAAACGGTAACGAAAGAAAATGTGAAAACCTAAGATTAAAAAAAACGAAAATATGTCTGAGAGAGATGGAGCAAGAGCAAAAACATTGCCGAGGACAAACAACCCTGTTCTCTCGTCATAACCAATGTCATCTTTTAATCTGAGCCTCAAGTGTCCCATAGACGGGATTAACGTTGTGAAAGGCGGTCTGAATAATTAGAGGGGACTTAGGAAGACGGAAGACCTACTGGAAGAGGGTGTTCACGAAGGAAATTGAAGGGTGGAACCTAAATCACGGGGAGAAAAAGAGACAAGGACAAAAAATGGATTAGATTGATCACACAGCACACGCACAAACACACCCACTCATAACTATACCGGGTGAGTGACTAAAAATTGGACACTCATCAATGAGAAATCGAGACTGGGAAAGGAAAAAAAAATGCAGGTCCTTGCTTTTCGCAACAATTTTCGTCTTATTATTTTTTGTATGTCGGCCCAAGTCATTCGATTTGTTTAAAAAGATAACGATAGAGGGAGTTTAAAAAATCAGGTTTTAAAATCGCATTTTACGAAATCATTTTCATTAAATATTGTGCAGTTGAAAAAAAAGGTGACCGAAATGTAGATTTCGACCGATCCTACAAATTTCTTTTTCTGCACGTTTTTTTGCCTAAAATGGATATTTATGGGATCGTGCGAGTGTCTAAGTTGCAGTGATCCACTCGGTATATCTCGACAGGTATATAATGCTGGATTATTTATTCAAGCTATTTTTACGTATGGAAAATTTTAAGATAGAAAATACCCATACTTCTACATTTCTTGCAAATTTTCTCTATTCACATTTTTAAAGAGAAGGGTCTTCACCACCTTATAGGATTTTCACCCCTAAAAAATTCTTGATCTCTTTGTCCCCCCTTCCATTATTAAGATGTTTCTTTCGCGGAGGGCTGTATTTTCCGTGGGCATAATTAGGGCCCTTTTGAATAATCGGCAAATTGCAGTAGCCTTTAGTACAAATAAGTCACCACTGATTATTATACCCAACGATAATCTGGAATAAAAAAATTCGCGCAAATTTAGTAGATTTAGACATTTTTACATTTTCTCTGAAAAGTCACGTCTATGAAAATCCTTCTGCTAGTCACATTTTCCTAAGATTTAGCATTATTATTTTCTTTGAACATTCGGTGACCCTGTGCGTTTATTGTCTTTAAGGAATCTTTTGCATATGCTCTGAGCAATTTATATCAGGCATCTATATTTACTTAGTGTAAATATTAAATAAATTATTAAGTAAATATTAAATTATATTATATTGATCAAATAGCGGCAATAAATTATTAGAGGCGGCCAGCGTGTCATCTCCATAAAGTGAGGTAAAACCCATGAAACGATTTTTGGTCACAATTTTTTTTTAGGTGTTCCGCCAATCGGCGTGAAGTTTTAACAGTAAACTGGCATTTATTTTTATTTGGTTATAGACGAAAATGAGTTAACTGTTAAATATTCGGGTTCGTGAATGAAATACCTTAAGCACTCCTCATTACCTGTAAACTTGCGTTTATTTATTCATTTTCTTCTTAAACTTGCAGTTTTATGTATTTTTCCGTTGAAAACGATCTGTGAAGATAATAAATGAAAATGCGAAAATCACCCAGAACCCCCGTTTATTCGTAAGCTTTCGTTTCTTCTTCGTTTATTTCTGTTTATTTGTTTATCTGCTCGGATTCGTTCGCCGTTGCCGTTCGTTCGTTCAATACGAGGGTTACGCGTGTATTTTTGTATGCTTGTTCATTTTAATCGTAATTATCTACACAGCGTAATGCTCAATGGCCTGAATCATATTCCGCACTCTTAGCTGTGTTTTCGTAAAAGATTCATCGAAATCGATTCAGCGGTTCTCAATTTATAGACGCGCAAACGTACAGATCATTTTTTTTTTTCAAAATACGGTTTTCCTACTCGTTTCAGTTGATAAAGGAACTGCAGAAAAATTACGTGAAAATAAAAAAATAACTACAGATTAAGCACCCTTAGAGTTTGATTGTACGTAGGGATCGAGAGATATATATGAAGGTGGACATGGACACGATATGGGAAGAAAACGATTCAGCACTCTGGGAGGCTCCGGCACGGGGGAAACCCATCGCGAGGGTGAAAAGTCATTTGATATTGAATGGGAACACGCACAGGGGCACATAGCGAGAGATATCTTGCGATATACAGTTGGATGGGATTTCGAACGCGTATACGTGTATAAGTATAGTGTAGGGCACGGAGGTTTTCCACGGAGTGCAGAGTAGTCCGTCGCGACGCGAGGGTTATCATATCGCCTCACGCAGCTCCGAAAATGGATATTCCCTGGTATAAGGAGGGGTCACGTTTTCTCCTCTCTTTTTTTCATAGCCACTGCCAAACGTTTTCCTTCCTGAAAGGTCGATGTGGAGGGCTGATTTCTTTTATTTTTTTTTTTCGTTGAGGGATGCTCCCCAGAATTGGCCGTTCTTTCGGATCATTCGTTATCGCGTATTACGTACTTTATCATCATTTTCGTTTCGATCCGATTCTCGCAGGCGTCAATTCACCTTTTTTTCTGTGGTTTAGACCCTCACTTGTTTTTTTTTTTTAGTGTGTGTATGTACCGGGCGCTTGGAAGTTTATCATCGTGGGGCCGCTCGATTCCTCGCCTGATCAACGACGATTTCAACGCTCGCTGTGGCGATCCGTCCTTTTTTTCGCCGCAAATGTTGGGGCTGGAGTTCCATTGCGGAGGGCGGTTTTTCCCGGTGACGGGAGAAGATCGAGCCTGTCCGACTTCGAACGCGTCGATTTTTCATCATTTTCGAGACAGTTCGTGAACTTTTGGACAGAATACTTTTTTTTCGAAGTCAGAGGTTTGATCTAATTGACACAGGGAAGCGAAGAAAATACGCAAGGATGTGGGAAATAAAGAGAAAAAATGAGTAACTAGAATTAGAAATACAACGGGTGGAAGAAACTGAATGAAATGAAGTATGAAGAATAAAGATTTGAACGAACCAAATGTAATTGAAGAAAGGTGAAAAAACAACGAAATGAAATGAAGCGTGAAAAATCAAAATTTAACAAAATTAAGTGTAATAACATGTCGAAAATAAAAATTACACGAAACCAAATAAAGTGAAAAATGAAGAACGAAATGTAATTTAAAAAAACACAATGAAATATAGAAACGGATAAATCTAATAAAATTAATCAAAAATGAAGAGTAAAATTCAACCCAAAATTAAAAGTAAAATAACACAGTGGAATAAATAATGTCACATTTAAATGGAAGAAAATGAAATTAAATTGAGTAATTTCTAATGAAACCAAATGAAATGAAATATGAAAAATAAAAATCAAAGAAATTCGAATGAAAAAGAAAAAGAAAAATTAGTTAAGTAGAAATGGAAATAAAATGAATGGAAGCAACTGAACGAGACAAAATAAAAATGTCAACACACCAAATGTAGGGCGAAAAAGAATTAAAATTGAAAATAACAGAATAAAATGGAAAATATTCAAATTGAATAAAACCCAATATAATATAGAAACTGAAAAAACTAAACGAAATTATACAAAAATGAGTTTAATTAAATTTTGTTTAATTCTAATTAAACGAGAATTAAAAGTTAAAGAACGCAATGGAATTAATGATGAAATATTTAAATGGAAGTAAATCAAATGAAGTGACTTATAAGAAATAAAGATAAAAGGAAGTCAAATGAAATGAAGTTTCGAAAAGAAAAATCAAACAAAACAAAATGAAATAGGCAATCTCAAAAACTAAACGCAAAGGAAATTTCACTAAAATAAAAACTAAATAAAGTCAAATAATTTAAAATACAAAAAAAAACAAATAAAAATCGAAGAAAACCGAATGAAATGTAAAACCAGAAAACCTAAATGAAATCAAGCAAAAAATAAAACCTAAACAAAACCAAATGGAATATAAGGAAACAAAGCTGACAAATCTAAGCAGAAAAATAAAAAACCTGCGATTAAAAAAGCCAAAAATGTGGCTTAAATTGTAGATCCCCTACAAAGGCTACATAAAACACAAAAAAATCCCCTCAGCCGTCGATTCTTCCTATCAACAGCGTAACTCTTTTGAAAAGAAAGGGACTTCCCTTCGAGCATTCATGAAAAATATAGATATAAGCGCAATTTTCCGTCATAATCGAGGGCCCGTAATGATCTTTGGCGGCCATGAAGAGGTCGAGACAGTTGAAAAGTGAGAAGCCTTAGGTTTCTTGCGCTTCCTCTCGAGACTTTTCGCGAATACCTTGGGAATATCGTATTCTTGGCAGAAGATAAACCGCGTTGGTGAAGAGGGGGAGTGGGGGGGGGGGGGGGGAGACTTCAACACTTTTACGCTGTTCCGATTCAACAACCCCTTAATCTCCTTAGTGGATCATCAGCAGCCTCTCGTTGTTCGACGAAGAATCCCCGAGGCTTTGAAAAGCTGCTCTCTCACTCCCTCCCCCTCTCTTAATATCCTGCGTTCAGAGAGCACCCGGAATAGAAGAACACACACACATACACGCGTACTATACGCACACTAGATTACGCTTTGTGCAAACTTGCATTGTATTTCGAGAGCCCCTGTGGAAGACGTCTAACGAGATTTTGCCTCCGGTTTGAACGACCCTCCCCCCTCCCCAAGCGTTGGGGAGGGGGGGCTCCCCCCCGCTTCCCGTTCCCTCGTCGCTTATCCAACACGGATATACCTTTATCGAACGTGTCAGCGTATACTTTTGATCGCAAGCTAATGTCCAAAGAGAACAAACAGCTCGTCATTCATCGATCAAAGTTTCGGAGAAACGGATTTTCAATACCGTGAAATTCAAAGGAGCTTCATTTTGAAGAAAAAAAACTTACTTCGGAGAAAGGGGTTTTCAATACCGTGAAATTCAAAGGGGCTTAATTTTGAAAAAAAAAACTTACTTCGCAGAAACGGATTTTCAACACCGTTGAAATTCAAAGGAGCTTAATTTTGAAAAAAAAAAACTTACTTCGGAGAAACGGATTTTCAATACCGTGAAATTCAAAGGAGCTTCATCTTGAAGAAAAAAAACTTACTTCGGAGAAAGGGGTTTTCAATACCGTAAAATTCAAAGGAGCTCCATTTTGAAGAAAAAAACTTACTTCGGAGAAACGGGTTTTCAATACCGTAAAATTCAAAGGAGCTTAATTTTGAAAAAAAACTTACTTCGGAGAAACGGATTTTCAATACCGTGAAATTCAAAGGAGCTTAATTAAAAAAAACCTTACTTCGGGGAAACGGGTTTTCAATACCGTGAAATTTAAAGGAGCTTAATTTTGAAAAAAAACTTACTTCGCAGAAATGGATTTTCAATACCGTGAAATTCAAAGGAGCTTCATTTTGAATAAAAAAAACTTACTTCAGAGAAACGGGTTTTGAATACCGTAAAATTCAAAGGAGCTTAATTTTGAAAAAAGAACTTACTTCGGAGAAACGGACTTTTAATACCGTGAAATTCAAAGGAGCTTAATTTTGAAAAAAAATATAGATCTTTGCCGGTACGAGCGGTTTTTTTTGGTTGCTATACTTGTATGCAATTATCGCGGGTATTTAAAGGGCCTAGACTTGATATTTATAAAATAAGATTTTTGGCATACTTTTGAGTGTTGATTTTAGGTTGCGGTATCGAGTTTGGACAGAGCGTAATGTAAAAATTTTCTATCGTATGACTGGATGTTTTTTTTACATATGTTTTCCTCTTCGTTGATAAGGAGTGAGTAAAATTGTTTTTTCTTGTCGAAAATCGAACTTTTTTTCTACGGCTTGCCACTATGGTGATTTTTGAAAGTTTAATAAAGCACCGGGTTGTACAACAGTTTTATTATTCTACTGAAAGTAGATTTTTTTATTCTTCATTTCAGATCAGCCTTGGTGAAGGAACGACCTACAATACCGCTCGCCATGCAGCAACGGCGGCACTTTGTTTAAACAATACTTTCAGTCTTTGACAATATTTTTTTATTTAAAAAAATCAATCTTAGCAAGTTTGGCAAGACTATGTACTTGCACAGGGATACCCCGTGACGGATATAAAAAATCGATTTTTTTTCTTTGATTTTCTCAAAGTATACATTTTCAGTAATATGTAAAAAAAATCTTCAAGCTGAAATATTGAAAATTGACGAAGTTACAGATGGTTTAGTGAAAGCAGGCAGCGCAAAGATGTACGTATGCTAAAACTTTCAATTGCGTTTTTCTCCACCTGGCCGGAATCATAACTCTAGCTATAATTGTACGATTTTCAATTTGAAGAAAAAAAAATCCGATATTGCAATAGCTATCGTTGTACGCAGCCGTTTTATTTTTATTTTGTATTTCTTCAGCCCCCGAATATGAGTAAAGATTTCCCCAAAATTTCAACTTTTTAACATCTGTCATTTTGTGAAACTTTTTCTTCCCAAAACGGCTACGTACAACGAGAACTACTATCTATATTACAACACTTTTGGTTTTTATTTCTCATAAATTCTCGTTTGTTTTAAATAAAAATTTACAGGAAATAAGTTCAATGTATGTTTAATAACATACTTTTTTTCCCACATCCCAAATAAAGAATCCAGTAGACCGAAAAATTTGGAAAAAATGAAGTTTTTTCGGCCCGTCGCAGTGGTGTCCTCCCTCAATTGTGTATAAAATCCCGATCTCGTCAAGCCCATACTTTCTTTAGAAACAAATAATGAAAATAGACCTGTTTTTTTCGGTCCCCAGCTCAGCCAGACTCGTTAAGCTTATTGCAATTCCGACTCATTCTCCTCGTGTCCACTTCACGAGGGTATCTTGTTTAAGAAATGCAATAAACGGTCCTTGACTTGATAGGGTAATAGGGGGCAGCGGAATTCGGGAAGCTCCGCGGACGAGAGATATATCGGCGCGCGAGTAATGTTTTCTCTTATGCAAGCTCGGCTCTTCAGTGCCAATGAATGTTCATACAGGGTGCGTCAAAAGAAGTGGAACACCTGAATATTTCGGCTGGATTTTAGGATATGAAACATGCACGGAGAGAATTTTTAAGTATTTTTTACGGTGAAATCTCCGTAAAAATTACATAAAAAATTTGAAACCGGTGACAAATGTGCACATAGTCAAAAATTGACACTAGCTTTTAATATTTCGCTTTCATTCATGTAACAATTTAAGCAAGGAGCATAATTTTTTACATTTCTTTCAGTAAAAATTCTGACACATTCTCATGTAGAATTTTACCAATGGGCTGCCTCAAAAATTCCAAGTTTCTACAGTAAAAATTACCTGGACAAACTTGAAATTTCTAAAATCCCTAGCGAAAAATTAATTCCCTATGATTAAATAAATACTTTTTTCATCGGCGTTTCTGAACATTTGTGTTCTTGATTGCTACTTATTTTAGCATATCATCTTTCCGTACCATTGTAGACGTCCTTTATCGAAGTTTCGGGTGGGGGGAAAAATGTCGAACGATCGATATGCAGATGGGCCAAAATGTCGAATTCGAAAATGCCGAATGTTCGAATATAGATGGGTCAATCTTACTAGAGTCTGTAAAGTCGAAAATAACAATTACGAATATGAACATCTCGGAAGTTGATATATAGCGAAAAACAAAAATCAGATTTAATAAAATAGCGAAAAACACAATATCGATGGACCTGTATGCATAACACCAAATAATTCGAGACGACAATTCTCTGAATTAAAAAAATTGCGACGGTTCACAATGCAGAAAATCATTAAAGCGAACGGCCAAAAAATCGAGTGGTTAAAATCGCGAAGGGTCAAAATGTAGAACGGCCCGGATGGCGAATCGAGCAATACGTTACTTGCGCTTCAGAGTGAAGCTGCGAGATGGCGCTGTCGGTCAGTCGGCTAAAATATCGTAAGGCAGTCATCCCACGTGACGGGCCCCACCACGTTCGTCATTTTGGCCGTTCGACCTTTCGGCGTTCGACATTTCGGGCCATCGACATTTTGCGTTTCGATTTATTGCTTTTCGCCATAGACGATATTACGCATATTAGGCACTCGCTATTTTCTGTTTCGGAAATATGGGTGTTCTACATTTTTCGATTCTGTATTTTTATGTTCCGAATTGCGGACGATCTGAATATTCGTTTGCGAATAAATTAGCTCTCCAATAAATAATGGTTCGATTTATAGTCATTCAATTTTTTTATCAGTCGACAGATAAAATTTCGAATAATTGAACCTTCGTTATTTTGAGAGTTCATAATTCTACCGTTTCGAAATCTTTGTCGTTCTACATTTGGTCATTCGACATTTTTACCCCCACCCGAAGTTTCTTTTCACGTTTCTTTGTTTTCTTGCGTAGAACTGCGTAGAACACGTTAGACTGCACGAGACCACGAGGCTTTCTTGGCCCATGCTTCGTACTATAATGCGCATGCGCGGTACCGCTGTTGTTAAGCAACGCGGGTCGGCGTCGTTCGTGCTCGTCATACTGCGTCATACACAAGCGCACTCTCACAGCTTGCGTTCACGTATACGCACGCTCACACACAGAGCTCACGCGTACGGTCAGGCGACCTAGCCCTAACTGATTTTACTATAAAGAACGTTAAATTCCGGGGGACGCACGGAAAATTTCGCCTTCCTTTTTTAAATTTTTATGGAAAACACGCAAATTTCTCAATGTTCCACTAAAAAATTTTATTTATATTAGCACTTTTTTAACTTATTGTCGTAATCTTTACGTTTCATGAAATTTTACTATTAATTTCAGTAAAAATTCTGAAAAATATTTTAAATTTCTCTTACGCAAAAGTAAATTTTCATTCATTTCCATGAAAATTTATCATTTATTTCCTATAAACCTGAAGAATTGCACATTTGTCACCGAGTTACTGTGATTTCACAGTAAAAATTACTTAAAAATTCTCTCCGTGTGGATACATTAGAATTGAAATGTGAATTGATTCTTTTTTTCGGTGCTTTTTTCTTTCACATATTCTAACCGATGTTGTATGGAGTTCAACTATCCGGTATATGACCTCCGAATGACCTTCAACCCACGTTTATATGGGATATATGAGATGAGTAAAATTCAACGCATGAGCTTTTTTTTTCTATTCCTACTAACCGAAATATTGAACTCGTTTACATGTCCGCTGCAATTTTTTATGGTCAAATCTATGAAGGCATATAAAAAAAGCTTCATGGAAAAATTTGCTTTGATACCGATGCTTAGCACTTCAATTTAAGGATGTATTGCCCGTATGTTCTCTACCAAAAGTGAGTTACAGCGAGAATTTTGAGTACTTTATGATGGGATTAAATTTTTTTTCAATCAACCACATTGAAGATGCTGGGAACATTAATTTCCGGTAATAATAGTGCAAAAAAGTTATAAGTATTATAAATTGTTGAAAAAAAATTGTTCCACAAATGCCCGGTGAACTACTTTTGTTATATTATAGAATGAATTTGTAGATTTTTGTGAATAGGTATGCATTTTTTAAGAATTTTCTTTCGATTTTAATTAAAATTTTTTCAATTAAAAAAAATGCATCAATAGTCACAAATTTTCAATATGTTTTCGAAGCAATGTTCCATATTAAATCCACGAAGTGTCCGGGGTATGGAATGAACAGTGTCACAGGTATAGCCTCTGAAAAATTCCAAAAACGGGGTTTTCGAAATAGAAAGAAAATTCTTTAAAAAATCATATGTATCCAGAAAAATATAATAATTCATTTAAGGTTGCAAAAAATCAAGTTTACCGCAGATTGTTTGAACAAATTTTTGTTTAAACAATCAATTCATAATTTTTTGGCATTTTTATCATTCAAAACTAACGTTCACAGCATCTTCAATACAAATGATTTTTTTTTAGATTTCAATGCTATCGCAGAGTATTCAAAACTCTCACCGAAAGTCACTATTGGTAAGGAATGTACGGTCAATACATTCTTAAGGAAGGAGACGATTCTTGACGTCAACTAAATTCCGTTTTAATTATGATGTTTTTCTATTATTTTCGTCCGAATAAAATCAGCTTTTGTAGCGTGTAATTATATAGTTTATAATGTAATTTAGCATAATTCTACGGGGTGAGGCAACCACTATTAGCAGTAGAAAATTTTTCTAACCTATCAGTCTTAGGAGATAACTCTTCCCACAAAAGTTGCATACTTCGAAGCGGGTCGTCGAGGGGTGACTCGAGGTCCATCCAAGTGACGGAGCTTCGGAGATTCCAAGGTCACCTCTATTTTTTAGAATTGGTCCACTATTTTTTTCAAAATTTTACCAAGCATCTAAAAATAAGTTCACACACCAAATTTCAAGATGATCGATCAAGATTTAGTGCAAAAAATCGATAAGAAATAACTTTCAATATGTTCAGCCTAGAGCCGATTATGGGGGGACATTTTTTTAACTTAGGGTATGTTTTATTACTATTTTTGGCTGTAGCGTGGTATCTTTTGAAAAAATGTCTTTTAAAAAATGACGGCGGTATGGCACGGTCTTTGAAACTGCATCCTCAAAACTGGCGTGACGTATAGCTAAAATCTCATCGACCGATTGTGATGAAATTTGGTATACATTTTTCTAACCTTATTGCCTGAAGTATAACCCAAAATGTTTTTGAATATTTAAAAAATACATATTTTTAAATCGCAAAATGAAGCAATTTTTTTCGGAAGATTCGGTTTTATCGTTTCAGATCATACCATTTCATCGATTTTCATCATTTATCACTTTTTCTTGGTTCATACTTTGCGTATGAGTGTCGATGAAAGGAAAATCTTCATTGCTTTTTTTAGATTAACCCCGCTGGCGCTACATGTCATGCCGTCGACACATCCGCCGCACCCCGTTTAGAAGACCGTGCCAAACCTTCGCCATTTTTAAAGATTGAGAATAACCAAAATACCACGTAACAGCCAAAAGGAGTAACAAAACATACCCTAAGTCTAAAAAATAGTGAAAAAATCTTCCCCTTAAAAAAAAGATAATGAAAAACAGAAAAAATACCTCACCTAAAGGCCTTAGAAAAAAGGCCTTAAAAACGGTGCAAACTCTTACTCCTATGGAAGGTGCTCAAAGTAATGGCCACCACTTTCGATGCATGCTTGCGACCTGATTCGCATTGATTGTATTCTTTTATTAATGAAGTCAATTGCATACCATTCGTCAGCAAGTTTTACCATCGGCCCTGTAGCTGAGATCACATCGAAACAATGACTTCGAAATTGACTTATATATATATAAGTCAATTTTGCCAAGTCTATATATATAAACACACATGTGTATACATATATATATATATACGTGTGTGTTTATATATATAGACACGTATATGTATAGACTCACGGAATGTACACGTGATGCTCGGGATGCACTGTAATGTGCAGTGGTGGTGAGAAAAGCCTGAACGAAAACCGCGCGATTGCCCACCTGAGGCTCGAATATATACTGTTTCCCGAGTGGCCGAACTAACTAATTCATTTTTCCTCCGCGTTAACGACCGGTACTCGCGTATTCTCTCCATATAGTCGGTACACGCTTCATTTTATTTCTCTGCTTTCGTTGCTCTAATTCCTTTTTCTCCATCCACGTTCGTACGAGTGAGAGGCTGGGGAGGGGTCGTGGAAAATCTCCAAACTTTGGGATATATATATATATATATATATATATATATATATATATATATATATATGTATATATATTCAAATAAAACCATTACCCGTGCACAAAAATCGTAGAATTCTCGGCATTCCGTTGGCTCGATGCAACAGCCTGTTCCACCTTTTCCAACAATCCACGGATAAAAACGTGCCGAATAAAATGCGCGGCCCGTCCTACTCGCCCAATTAATCGATACGATATTCGAACGAAGGCGGAATCCTCTATCCCATAAAAATTGACAGAACGCAATAATACGTCAGCCAAGTGGAGCGTGTAAGTAGAACTTTATTACTGACTAACTCTACACATTTTTTAATTCATAGCAGTCGGTTTTTTGTTGTTATTGTTGATAATTTTTTGGTGATCCGAAAAGCCGCGGCAGCGGAGGGTCTTACGAAAACAAAAAGGTGGGGAAAAAAAGTTGGGAGCCTTGGAGTTACGTGGATAAAGTTGGTTTATTTAGGTTCATAAATAATTTCATTCGAGCTCATAAGTAAATTAATTTGGGTTCATGAATAAATTCATTTGAATTCATAAGTAAATTCATTTGAGTTCATAAATACATGTATTTCGGTTCGAAAAAAATATCCATTTGGGTTCATGAACAAATACACTTGAGTTCATAAATAAATTCGTTTGAGTTCATAAATACATTTATTTGGGTTTATAAACAATTCCATTTGAGTTCGTGAGTAAATGAATTCGAGTTCATAAATAAATTAATTTCATAACCAAATCCACTTGAGTTCATAAATAAATTCATTTGAGTTCATAAATAAATTGATTTGGGTTAATAGAAACCCTAAACATTTTTTAGTCCGTAACTGTCGTTTTTCAAAATTTCATTTCTTATTTTTCGGTGATTTGAAAAGGCGTCGTAGCACAAGGGCTGACTGAAACGAAAAGGTGGGATCAGTAAGTTAAAAATTGCTACTTTTTTACAACTATGTGGATGAAATTGATTAATTTGGGTTCATAAATAAATTCATATAGGAATAGAGTGTTTTCGTTAATTGCTATTCCGAATAATTTTTAATAATGAAAAAAATGTCTCCTGTTTTCACAGGCATTATATGCAGTCATCATATACAGTCTTGAGACTACATTTAGAAGATGGAGAAAAAGACCTTCGAGTAATTAACAATTATTAAAAAAAAAATTAAGAATATTAAATTCCAATTTATATTTTACATCATGTTCAACATTTCAAATGACTTTTAATCATTTATAGGTTTTTTCCACAATTTTAGAGGTCCTGTTGCGAAAATGTTCATTGTTAACCCTTCCTTGACACACTGGGTAAAGCTCACTCTCCCAAAATTGAAAATTTTCAATAGTTTTTTTACAACAATTCGATTTTCTACTTTCCGAATATCAATTACGCAGACATATTGAGGAGTGTTTAAAGTGCATCCCGAATTTTTTTCAACAAAAACCAACCACAGGATTATTAAGGGCAGGTGGATGAAGTACTATCTGGGTCAAATTGACCCAGTGTGTCAAAGCTGTGGCCAAACATAAATATGTCAATACAACTCTTAAATATTTTCGATTTTGAGAATTCTACGGTTTTCCATTAATATTTCCGTAACAATTAACGGTATCGACTTTTATCTGCAGTGTTTGTTGTGCTTTCGTCTTGAATCCATCTTGTCGACAAAAAATATAATGTCATTTTTCAAGTCAACTTAAGTTAAGGAAATAACTTTCGAAAATTAAAATCAACATCCCCAAAAACTAGCCTTTTGAAGTTTCGTTGAAAAATTCTCAAAATACAGGAATCAATTGCTTAAATCTGTATCATATAAATCAAAAAGCAATGCTCATTTTATTTCGGTATCGACCGAATTTGAAAGTTTTTCGAAAATTACGTTGGCATTATTACCATCAATTCTAGTACCGAAATTTTGTTAATTTTGTTTTGTCAATTTTATTTTCTACGAATTTTACCCTACACTCGTTATTTCGCGTTTTTTATTTTCCGAGACACCCCTCCCCCCTCCTCGTTACCCGTTGCCACGAGGGCACAGGGAAACTGAAAAATCTGTCTCGATACCCGTCCAAGTATCAGCCCAGGGCAACCCCGCTGGACATCACAAAATGCTGCAACTGAACACCGACTAATTGTCCGCTGCTCTCGGTACAGGTTAAAAAAAAACAATTATTTTTCATGTAATCCCAATCGCTAATTGGTCTAATTGGTCTTTCGATCGCCATACGTGCGTACATGTCGAAGGGGTTGCAATATGATTCAGGGTTGCAATCGCCAGTGGAGCATCGAAGCCAGTACGATTGGGCTAAAAACCACGGGTTGTTATAAGCTCTATGCGGTCAACGTAATCCCCAGAGTTTATTGAAAATATACGATACGCCTTGGTTCGGAATATACCGGCTGTATCACTACAAATTGGACACTCGAAAACTAAAAATATTAATTCAGGACGAAAAAGTCGTCGACGAAGTTTCAAGGATTTTCTTTTCTCATAAAATGTTAGTGTGACATAGTGAGAGTACGATAAGAAAATTTAAAAATGAAATTTCAGGTATTTTTGATGCTATTACCTGCGATCGTGATTCCTCCACGTTTGACGTCGCCATGCATTTGTCGAAGTGACGTTTACAGGCTACTACTCCGGTAAATTTATTTTTTAATAAATAAAAGTGGTTACTGCCAACGATGCATATTATGGAAAAATAAACACAATACTCAAGATTATCGCGATCGGTCGGTAAGTCTCCTTAATCATTGAGTTTTGATGTATCAACATTTTGAACGCGATCTCTCAAAAATTTCTCAAAAATCCATTTCTGAAAGTGGCATGAGCAATGAACCCAAAAATAAGTGATCGCTTCGGTTCAAAATCTACCCACGTTTTGATAAGAATATTACTTTGTACTTGAAACCTATAAGTTTTGAAAAAAACATTCTAAAAAATGTATATTTTTTATAAGCATGTATTTTCTTTCATTTTCTTTTTTTTTACTTTTATTGATTCAAGTACACCTCATGATTGTTGATAACGACAAATTACACGATTTTCACCAAATCAATACAACAGAAGCTACCTAACGCCTCTTTGCAACTCACGCCACAGCTTTCGCGAAATACCACAACACCTCGATTTGAACTTATTTTGTGAAATAATGCGTTGTTACAGTTAAATGTGATAATAAATAACACCCTGAATTAAAAATTGTAAAATAAACCGTCCTTTGGTTAATCCCAAAAATGATCTTCATGCCGAAAGTACCAACTCCGAAAAGTACCTACTCCCTCTTGGGCCGAAACGACAAACTGATTTTCAGGTTAACTTCACTTTTTTCAATAAAAGCTCCAATATTCGAACTGCCCTTCCACTCATTTTTTGACCAAAGCCAATGATCTGCTGTGACCTCCGAACGACCTTGGCATGGCAAAAAATGGAAATTGTTTCAGCTGGAGGCGGGAAACGGATCTGGTATTTCCGGAAGTTAATGACAACTCTTACGAAGTTCGGTACGAAAATCCAATAAATAAATAACAATAAATTTAAATAAAGAAATCAAATAAATTTAAATAGATAAATCAAATAAAGTTCAATAAATGAATCAAATATATTTCAATAAATAAATCAACCAAATTTCAAGTAATCAATCGAATAAATTCCGAACAATAAATCAAATAAAATCTAGCAAAAATGTATTTGCTTCAAATAAGCGTATGCTTTTTTTCAAAAACGATTTAGTAACGTAAAATCAAATAGTCTTCAAAAAATAAATTTCAATAAACACATCGAATAAATTCCAAAAAATAAGCCAAATAAAATCTATTAAAAAATGTATTTATTTCCAATAAACGTATACCTTTTTTTTAAACGATTTATTAACGATGCAAACCCTTTCTTGGCAACGTCTCGTTTTCGATCGTCCAATTTCCACTGACTCACCCTGTACATCGTGGGTAAAGTTTGAGCTTGGTCCATACACACATTAGACACATGGGTACGTGGATTTGCACGCTGAAATTTCGAAGGGAGCCCGACCTTGTCGACGTCAGCAGATGTTACGCCCTTACTAATGTCATGGGCCAATATGTGACGTACGTGTCGATGACGGCTCAGGTAAGCATTACCGAACGAGTGTGTTGTTAAAACCCCGTTGTTTCCGGGACAACAACGGAAAGGGTGCGAATTCGGAACGTTACAAGTTACGTACGGAGTGTTGGCACGAAATTATTGTCGCGGTTTCACGTTGTGTATGCTGCGGATAATTGTATTTGCACCGGACTTTGTACGTCCACGTGCGCAATTGTTCAGCAAATTCGCGGCTGCGGAAATTTGTCACGGAAAACTCTGCGGCCAATTTCCTATCGTACCTCGAACGGAAACTCATAAAGCTTAAGGGCCTGATCCTGGCGTTTTCCAGAAATCGATTTTTTACGAGTGTTTATTATTCCTTGCAATTTTATGCGTTGGGGGGGGGGGGTGATTACGAAATTTCAAGTACGAAAGGATTTATGAGGGTCAATGTCAATGTAGTTTTTTTTATAAATCGTCTTTTTTCCTTTTTTATATTCATATTTTTTATTTTAATTTATCATGTAATTATAGAACTTTGTAGAACTTTAATTAGTTTATGTTTTAATTGAGAACATTTTTTATAAACTTGTCAAGCGCGAGATATGACACGAGAATGAAATGTTTTTTTCTTAAAAATGCGATAACTTGTCTTTCCAAAAGTTGAACATTTTTTTTGAGGGGCTAACGATACAAAAATCTGGTTAAATCCTTCGGAACCATTAACAGATGGGTCAGTTCTCATGTGGACCATGGAAACGTGTATATTTGATAGAGGCCCAACAGCGTACTTGGATAATTTATCGTTAAATGGAAAAAAAAATCCACATACTCAAAATACCGACGAATATAAGATGGACATTTGACTGGTTTTGTTTTATTTTACAAAGGTCTCGAAAAATTTCATTCGTTGATCCGGCTGAGGGTATGCAACGTTAGAAAGAAAGAGAATTATCGTTTTCATGAATATCGCGACAAACTCTTTCAGTTGGTGTAACTATTTAAAAAAGTACTTTTCATTGTAGGAAATCATAACATTTTTATTATTTTTCTCGTTCATAATGTTCTTATTATCATTTATCCTATCTTATTATTTTCCATTCAATAATGTTTATTTTTTTCTTCGTTTATCTCGTAATACTTATTTTTCTCACCTTTCATATATTCTTATCTTCATATCATTATATGGTAATTCCATTTTCAACTTCTCCTTATGTTAATAATTATTTCGCAACAATGAGGTAGAAAGTGTTGAAATTTTTATTATTCTTCTCGTTTTTTAGTTTCTTATTATTTTTCCGATCTTATTATTTTCTCATCCAATAATGTTCGTTTTCATTCTCCGTTTAACTTGAAGTAGTTATTTTTTCTCACTTCCTACGTAATATTATCTTCGTATTATTAGCTCATTATAGATTTTTTTATCTCGTCATTACTTTACTATATTTATCACAACCGTCAAATACATATAGAAGAAAAAAAACGTTTTCCCACTGCCTAGATTTCGGTGCGATCGTAACGAACGAACAAAAAAACAATCCATTTGACATAACGCGTTTCCGTTTTTTTTTTCGCGCCGATAGTTTCATCCTGCGTTTTTGTTCGGAGCGGAAATCCGAATCGATACTACTCTGGAGGGTAAATTGGCAATGTTTCGAGGGTACTCGGTTTATTACGATGCGAGTTTATAGCTTCATGTATAAAACAACAATAACAAAAACAAAGAAAAACAGGGCAAGTTACGAAGGATGAAAATCCTCGTAGTAATCGTTTTCCGTCCTCCGTTGCCGGCCTTCCAATACAGACGGTTTTATGTGCACAAGCACTCGAATAATCCTGCACTTGTTTCTCCTTTGCCCAAAACGGATATCCGACCTCGGAGACATAACGAAAAAAAGAAAATGAAAAAAGACAAAAAAACGAGCCAATCTGCAAATCCGCGATCTGTTGAGCGATCTGAAGTGCTATAAATCGTCACATATTTAATTTGGGGCTCTTCAGAAAAACCCATATTGGGAAAAATTTAAGTAAAAAGACTCCAGACGACGTGAATTTTTCCCAATATATATAGACATTGACAGGTAACGAAGAAAAGGTTTAAATTAGTCATTCTCATACAAAGAGTTGTTCAGCGCGAGGTTTTAGAAAAAAATTGAAATACAACTTTTATGTGACGACGATAAAATAAAGCCCACGATAAATTTTCTCGAAAATATTCGTCCCAGGGCGATAAAGTTCGATCGAAAATGGTCGTTGTAGCTTGAATTGTTTGTTCGAAAATATTTGAAATCACAAAAGAAAATATTCAATTTTAATTAAACATTTTCCTTCAAACAAGCTCATTCGTAAAAGAAAGGGGTCGAGGAGGGGTGGACCGTCAAGGGTTAAGGTCCGATTGAATCTTCACGCATGCTTCAAATTCACTTACTCCAAAAGGGGACTGCACTTTGTCATTAAACAAACTGAGACCTCATTCATCTAGATTATTTATTATTGATTTATCCATAACAATAATGATAATTATAATGTAATAGTGATAATATTATAATATGATAGAATATAATAACAATAATAATAATATCGACCGCGATCTTTTCTTGCATAAAAATAAATGCCGTCCCTCCATCGAACCTCGTTTATTTGCCGGACGCAATTGTTCCCATTCTCGCGAAATCATTTTTATCGGAAGGGCTGTCAATTACGTATTAAACTAATTACGTGGACGAGGAATTTTCATTTAATTTCCAACCAGCTGCACAAGCTACGATTTCATTTCAAAGCTCGTTAAAAAATAATTCCGCGAGCTCTTCGACCGTGCACAAAGGTAGGAATTTACGAAATTCTTTTATAAAACATCTTTGCTACTCGAGAAGCAAGTGTGCTGGGAACGTTTCAATATGCCAGGTAATTTGATGATGCTATGGAATTCCTAGCACTGTATACATACGCGCACCGATATATATGTATATATAAGCTCATATATATATATATATACGAGCTTCATACAAGCTTCACGAGCTTTTAACGAGCTTCATATATATATATATATATATATATATATATATATATATGTGTTCCGGATACTTTTTCCCGATCGTGAAGTTTCATCGTATCTATCGTTAGCACTAAAATCCACATCGCTCTATATATAACCGCTATTTTCGAACCGTATAAATAGATTGTCAAAAATGAATACCCATCATGTTTCCGATATTTTCATTAATTCGCTGATATAATTACACGAGTAATTCCTCGTATTGCGGATCATGGATAAAATAATTACAGAAGCCACGAACCGTTCGAAATAAATATTCTAGGTGCAACGACAATGCGCCCGACCATTCAATTACTGCGAATATTTATAGCGCGAGCCTTGTTACAAATGCAGCGCTCAATTACAGCGAATTAACGAAACGTTCTATATATATATATATATAGAACGTTTCGTTAACTCGCTGTTATGCGACGCATGTTCAAACGTCGGATGAATTTTCATTTCAAGAAAACAACGTAGTGCAGCAATGAAACAGACTGCTTGCATAATAATTCGCGATAGGAGAATTTAACAATTGCGATTGAATGAAAGGTGTAATTTTTAGACCACCCAAATCACGATTTAAAATGACGTGGATATATGTGAGTAATAATGATTATATATTTATATTATATATATATATATATATATATATATATAATTATTACTCACATATATCCATGTCATTTTATATATATTTTGTATATATACACACAAATGAGCATAGGTATATAATATAGTATATATAAAGTTTAAAAATTGTCTGATTTAATCGTTAAATTCATTCCGACATCTGAAGACGCGTCGTGAAGTTTTGGCCTTTTTTCGGGACTATATGTCTATCAAAATGTGAACGGAAAAAAAGGCGTGGGCAACAATCCAGAGAAAGACTGAGGAATTGATGTCTTAAGGTGATTGTTAAGATGGAATAACTGTTAAACCGTTCGTTATTTTTGTACCCATTTTACACATTTATTGTAAATTTTCGTTTATTGGTTCTTTATGTACTAATGTTAAAAAAAATTATATTATTATCACGTATCTTTGCACATTTCTATCGCTTGGTGAGCGGTAAACGCCCCCAAAATTAGCAACCAGTGTTGTGGATGTTGTATGAATGTGAACAAAAATAAAACATTTCTCAATCTGTATGAGTGTATCATGTTTGAGACCGGGATCGGAAAAAACATTTTTTTTACGACACGACGGCATGCTAAAGTTTGATTATCAATTTTTCGTATTTTTCTGGTCATTCCATAAGTTATATTTAGAAGAAAAGTATTATTTTGGCTCAACACCGTAATCAATGTTGAAAAACGGACTACTGAGCGTGTATGCCAAATCTGAGCTCAATCAGCCAATTGGTTATCGAGATATCGTGGTTGCCGATTTGAAAAACATAGTCTCGAGAAAAACGTGTTTAAGGCCTTAGGCCACTCTAGAGGCCGAAAAATAGGCTTTTTGAGGATTGATTTTTTCAGAAAAACTACAAAATGAATCGAGATTACAAGAAAGGGTGTTTATCATACATATCAGTGACTGTATACAACAATTTTTTTGAAGCGATTCATTTTGAAATGGCGGCTGTGCAGCCGTTTTTCGATGACGTCTCCGTTTGACGTTGGCCGGAAACATAACAGACAATTTTCAACCGATTCACTTGAAATGTTCAATATATCTTGAAAAATACATTGTCTATGGAAGTACGTGGGATTTTTTTTTTATATTGCATAGTTCATTTGTTATTAACAATTATCTGACGATTTTTTAGGCAAATTTTTCACTTTCCACTTTAGAAGTGCGCCATTCAGCCAAAAATCAATATATCGAAAAAATCCTACGTAGTCCTATAGCAGTTATTATATATAACTGAAAAAAATTCGTGGACTCTTTATAATTAAATAATTACAGGAACTGTTTGTCCGGCTGTGGACCCTGGAAAAACGGAGACGTCATCGCAAAAACGCTGCACGATTTATTTCGTAGCTTTTCTGGGAAAAAAATCCCCAAAAAGCCTTTTTTTTCGGCTTCCAGAGTGGCCTAAGACCTTAAAGTTTGCTGCGTCTCGACCGCGCTTCTCGAGCATACCCTCACAACTTCTTCAACTCCGATAATTTTATGAGTATCATTGAAGGGTTTTCACATACGGATTCAGAAAGCTTTGTACAATCATAACACAAAATTTGAAGAAAGACGATCTTTTTCAAATTTCTCGACAATACTCCCTCAAAGTGCCAAGTGCGGTCTTAAAGTAAAAAGGAATTATGTACCCACCGCAAGCGCGTGCAAAAAACCTTCAAAATTATTACGTTGATGTTTGCATCGTTGGAATGCAATGATTTTTTATCTATTTTTTTCATTTTTGTTTTTTCCTTATTTTTCTCATTATCCAAAAGCTCTGTTCTTTGAAAATGACGGTCGGATCTCTCTGATTAGAATATTTAAAAACGTTAAAGTGATTTTCGTCGTCTGAATCGCACAAAAAAATTTTTGAGCAACTAAAACTCGACTTCCGTTGCATTTAAGGATGTTGAGTCCCAAATCGCAAATGATGATAAAATTCTGAAAATTTGGTATGTTTTTGTATGAAGTATTTCAGAGGTCGTGTAAACATTTCACGACAATTAGGAAGCTCGTTATTGAACAATTAACATTCACAAATTACATGTTGTTTTATGGAAGCTGATGTAACTTTGCAATAAGTTTTTTTTTTGACCTCTCAATTTTATAATATCTACAATATACTGAAAGCAACGGAAACAAAACGAAGTTTATTGATACATTTTTTTTTATTTCTTTTAAAAATTGTGCTTAACAAAATGTTAATTTTTTAATAACGAGCTTCCTAATCGTCGTGAAATTTTAACACGACCTCTTAAATACTTCATACAAAAACATACCAAATTTTCAGAATTTTCTTATCATTTTTTATTTCAACCCTTAAGGAGGTTGAAGTAATGATGATAGAATTCTGAAAATTTGGTATGTTTTTACATGGTGTATTCAGGAGGTCGTGTAAAAATTTCATGACGATTAAAAAGCTATTTATTGAACAATTAACATTAACATGTTTCATAGGGACTCAACATCCTTAAACGACGCAAACTTTCACGTCGGTGGACATGTACATAAATAACCTAACAAAAAAAACTCGGAGGAAGCAAAAGAAGTGATACGTACGTATTATTTTTATATCACTGATAACGACAGCGAATCACATTAACAGAGAAAATCATATGCACGAGCAATAACGATAACAGGATGAAAAACTTTTACGAAAATGAGGCATGGCGAATAATTGCGTGGGCATTATTGACACGTCCTTGTCCCGCTCGTCCCCGTTGGCTTTGATCAATAAGAGCTTCGTTAAACTAATTGAGCCGGCGCTGAAATTTCAATAAAAAATTGTGATACCGTGGGGAATATTGAGCCCCCCATATGCAGATATATACATATATGAGTGGATACAGGGCGGCCCGAAAAACGACGTCCGAACGGAAAATCTGGATGCCTCGTTTTCATTATCTATTGGAATGACCCTCATCTAGGTTCTAGAATATTTTTTGGTTTTCGACAGAAAAAGCATTTTTTCCTTTTTTGTATGCACTTTTTAAAGAATCGATTTTTTTTCATTTTCTCAAAGTATGGCCATTCAAGAATGTGTAAAAAAATGTTCGAGTTAAAATATTGAAAATTCATCAAGTTAGAGACGATTTAGTGAGATCAGGTAGCACAACGATTTTTCGTATACTGAAACTGTCAATCGCGTTTTTCTCAAAACGACTTTTTTCGATCTGGCTGGTATCGTGACTCTAGCTGAAATTTCCCGTTCTCGAATTGTAAAAACCAAAATTTCCGTAACTGCAGTAGCCATCGTTGTGGGTAACCATTTTTTTTTAATTTAATACTTTTTAAGTTCCCGAATATAAGTAAAAATTTTGCCAAAATGACCCTTTTTTTCAACACCTGTCATTATGGGATTTTTTTTCTCGAAAAATAAACGGCTATGTACAACGAAAACTACATTTATATAGATCATAAGACTTCAGACCAACCATTGTCGAGTTATCGATCGAGCCATTGGACCCCATTTTTTATACAGAGGCTGTATTTATGCCTCAATAAGGTGGGTAATTTTTCATTTTTGCGAATAAAAATTTCCACGTAATAAATTCAATGTGTGCTTGATAACATTCCTCAAAGATCAATAATATTTAGGGCACGTTAAAGTCGTCAAGCTCTGCGTCAGTGAATTCTGTGGAGCCCGATTACCTTCGTTTGCATAAAAAACACAACCATCCATTAGAAAACTGGGCTCGAAAATTTGTGAGGTTATGTTGATCTTGTACATGCCCTAAACGATAAATAAGTGATCAACTAAACACCGCATAGATGCCTTAGATTTCGACCAAATGTTAAAAAAGTAGCTTTGAGAAGATCATCCACTAAAGTTCGGATGATGAAGTCTCTCTAGTCTAAATAACTCCCATTGCCTTTGAAAGCTTCTAGGAGTAGATTACTCATACGAAAGAGAAAAAACGAAAACCTACGCTACAGGGAGACTCGAAAACAATTATTTAATCATGAAACATCGTAGAACAGTCATGGGGATGATGTGGATGAGGGTGGCACAAATTTAAGCTCTATTGCCCCCCCCTTTTCTCGCCGTCGAATTATCTTCCTCAAAAAAAAAAAAAAAATTGTCGCAAAAGTTGCGAGCGGTCAAAAAATATTTCGAGATCGCTCAAGCCTCCCAAAAACTCTAATTTTCATTAAAAAATTGATTTTTTTCCGCTCACATCTCACCCGAGAATTTTAAGCTTTATAATTTTCATTTTAACCTCGCGAAAGCTCTAGCCAGCCAATGAATTAGTGGTCGCTCAAGAGCTTCGAAATTTCCAATTGTCGCGAATTTTTTATTCTCTTCTCACTCACCAATTCAACACTTCATAAAAATTTGGAAACCATTCATCTTTTTCTTCTTTAGGAACTGATTTTTTAAATTTAACTCACACTTCTAACCCGATAAAACGGGGGACCTATAACTTCGTTTACGGACGAGAGATTTAAAGAATAATTTTATACTTCTTACGAGAAGTTTCGAGTAGTCGGCCATATCGTACATTAAAAAAAAAATTCTAACAGCTCGATATTCGTATTAAATAGATGTGTAATTCATTTTAGAAGTGGATCACATTTTCATACGAAAACAAAATTGTTAAATCCGCACATGATTTTATACCCGTTACTGTGGCGTAAGGCCTTAAATATTCCGTTTGGACGTCACCTTTCGGGTCGCCCTGTAAAAGTACATATATATGCAAAAGAGTATATACGAAGAGATCCTCAATGGTGGCATCGATATATCGGTCGAGCGATTAACGGCGATAATCCAATGGGTTTTACGCACACGTACATACGCGTACATTGGCCTGTGCTCGTATTTTCCCTCCTGTTCCTCTCAACCCCTCCGGCTTTTTCCCTCCCCAGCTGCTTTTCCTCTACCCCCTCGCGCCTCTTGACGTCTCTGTGGCTTCATTCTCTCGCATAGGCGGCATTTTGTGTTTGCATTTTCCGATAGCTCGTCCTGGTGTCGACGAAGCGTTGAAACTGGTAATGCTCACGGTGATGAGGGCGATAAAGGGGGGGGGGGTGGTAATTAGCGTTTACTCCATCCACTCGACGTTCGTCCTATTAATTTTATCCCCCTGCTTCTTCTCTTCGTCGCCCTCCGTCGCTGTGTGACTTTCCGTCTCTCTCGTATCGCGTTTAAAAATCGATTCCTCAAACATTCGTATGCCGAATATTTACTCCGATAAACTGACGCCAAAGTGTATCAACGTGACAAAAAACAGGCCCGCTGATAAGCCCGACAACATTCGGCAGAGCTTTCCACGGAGTGACCGTCCGAGCGGGAAAATTATACGGAATCATTTGATTGGAAAAACATGCTTGAAGGAAAATTGCAGGCAAAATATAACGACGGATATTGCAATTTGGGTAGAGCGATTTCTGCTGATTGACTGTCGGGGCTTGTGTAGAGATTTTGGTGCTTGTTTTTGAACATAATTGGTGTGTGGCATAAATGTCTGATGCGAAATAAAGCTTTCTTTCTTATTATCTTATATTATCATGTATATTTGAGCATTTATATAAATACATACAGGGTCGACCATTTAGCGTGGACACGCCAAATATCTCCGTTGCCCTTACAGTGACGAAAACAAACCCAAACAAACCCAACAAATCCAATAATCCAGGCAAAACCCAAACAAACCCAAAATATTTTGGCGAAAAAATCATTTCAAGGTCATGATATCATAGATCGTTGAATTCGTCTGAATATCAGCTACAATGTCTTGTTTAAAAAAACATGTTCTCATTTTAAAAATGAGCGTGAGAATACACAAACTATAACCTTGACAAAAATTATTTTTTTACCACTGTATCAGCCTTTCGAAATCAGTCGAATTACCGCCGGACATGTTTTTCGTCACCTCGAAGGCAACGGAGATATTTATATGTATATATATAAAATATAAAATAAATATAAATATAAATATAAATAGATAAATAAATAAATAAATAAATAAATAAATATATATATATATATATATATATATATATATATATATATATATATATATATATATATATATATATACAGGGTGTATCTCAACTACTAGTTTTCCGTTTGTGAGCATATAGGGTGTCTCTTGCAAGCAAAACGCTTTTTTTTTAAATGTCGTGCGCCAAAAATTGGCCGAGATATGCACGAGTAAAGTTCAACGGTGAATAAACAATGGCACAGTAGTTTCGGCTTCCAAGCGAGTGTGGGCGCGGGTTCGAATTCACATTCGCGCAAGTGGATTCAAATCCATTGATTTTTGTTAAATTGAAATTGGAATTGAAAGTTAAACCTTTCAATTTCGAATGTTGAAATTTTAATATTGAACCTTATCCGGTTATTCAAATAAAGTATTAAATAATAAATAAAAAGTGTCAGTCAATATTGTCCATTGTTTACTTGAAAGATCTAAAGATCTAAAGATCTTTTGAGTAAACAATGGGTAACATTGTTCAAAATTTTTTATTTACTATTGAATACCTTATTCGAACGAACGGATAACGTTCAAAACTCACATTTCAAAAGTCAAAATTGAAAGTTCAAACCCCTTGTCTGAATGTGGATTCGAATCCACGCCCGCGCTCGCTTGGACGGCGAATCTACTGTGCCATTGTTTACTCACCGTTGGACTTTACTCGTGAATATCTCGGCCAATTTTTGTCGCACGACATTTAAAAAAAGGGTTTTGCTTCGACAGAGACGCCGTATGAGCTCACGAACGAAAAATTAGTAGTTAAGGGGTAAGGCCACTGTAAATTTTTTGAAAAATCGATTTTTTTTTATTGGCTTAAAAAATAGTTTAAACCCTCTAGAATAAGAAAAAAAAGGTCCTGTGCGAAAAAAAATTTGTTGTCCTTAGGAAATGAAGGTCGCCGCCAAGCGTGTCAAAACTTGCTCCGAAACGACTGCAATTATATCGGAGATGGCGATTCCAAAACTTTCGAAGGCATCGTGGATTCGAAGCCTTATGAAAATGTTGATGTTAAAAAAAAAGAGTGCATAGATCACGTGCAAAAAAGAATGGGCACTCGATTGAGAAACTTAAAAAAAGGAACAAAAGGTCTCGGGGGAAGAGGAAAACTCACTGCCAAATTGATTGACGAACTAAGCATTTATTACGGCTTAGCAATCCGTCGAAATTCCGATTCCATCAAAAATATGAAAAATGAGATCTGGGCAACCCTTTTTCACAAAATGTCAACGGATGAAAAGCCTCAGCACGAAAAATGTTCGGAGAATTGGTGCAGTTGGAAGAAAGCGAAAGCAGAAAATGCCTTGGATGCGTATCATCACAATCAGCCAATGAGTGAGGAGGTTTATCAAGCCATCAAACCCATCTACATGGAATTGAGCCGGGACGAGTTGCTGGAGCGTTGCTTGGGGGCCTATAATCAAAACAATAACGAAAGTTTCAACGCTACCGTTTGGAGTTTGGCCCCCAAATCATCCTCAAGCGGAAAAACTGTACTAGATATTGCGACGGATATCGCTTTTTGCATATCCAATGGCGGCCTTACCAACGTCTTGCAAATATTCAAGATGTTGGAGGTGGAAATTGGTGTACAGTTATATAATTTCTGCATCGAAGCCGACGCCAAACGCATCACGCACGCGGAGACATCTCTGAGCGACGCGGCCAAAAGTGTGCGCGCGCTCCAAAAATCAACCAGGAAAGACGAAGAAGACGAAAATTTGGCTATCGAAGGACAAATGTATGGTGCTGGGATTGCAGACTAACGGTAAACATTTTTTTTAACTTCTTTTTTAAATTTTTTCCAATAAAAAACTATTCGCAAAACTTTAAACGCGTTTTTCTCGAAACATGGTTTTTCAAAATGGCACGCAGCATAACTCGAACAATTTTCATTTTTTTTACTTGAAATTTTAACCAGATGTGAACATTTACATTATCTTGAGAATGTCGATCGGAATTTTCAAGAACTTTATTTATTGATTTTTTATTAACAAAAAACTTGCCGTTTTTTTTCGTCAAAAATCAATTTTTTTTTCAAACGCACGCCAAATCCACAAAAATTGATACTTTTTAAAATCCGATCGACATTCTCTAGCTATAGCCCTCTAGATTAATGGTTTTTTTTTTGTTCTAGATTCAAAAGTGCACCAGTGGTGCTGCGTGCCGCGGAGCCCTGGAAGCAAAACATGTCCCGGGAAGATAGCTGTGGAACCGCCATTTTGTTTTTTTTTTACTGTAAAAAAATTTTATAATAAAGTTTAATGTATGCCCGATAACACCATTAAAATTTTTTTTCAAATACCTTCAATTTCGGGAGCAAAAAATTAGTGAAAAAACCTTTTTTTTGGGCCGTTACAGTGGCCTTACTCGTTAAGATACACCCTGTACATACAGGGTGTCTTGTAATGAATGGATAATTCTGCGGGGTCGCGCGAATATTCTAGAAGGTTCTCGATGACATCATTTGGGCTTGAAAAGATGCCGGGGTGGGGGGTCAGCGCATTCTAAAAGCTTTATGTGTCAGGTTAACAGAGATAATAATACTAATAAAAAATAATTGGGCCATTGTTAAAGATTGATATAAAAATAAAATAAATACCACGTAACAGCCAGAAGTAGGAATAAAAATACTCTAAGTCTCAAAAATGGTGAAAAAGACTTGTCGTTAAAAAAAATTATGCAAATCATTTTAATCATTTTATTTCGCCTCCCAAATATATACTCGAAATGAAATAACTCGTGAAAATAAAAAATACATGTTTCTTTCCATTATATGACGTGTGTGTACTCACTTGATTCTGTTGTATACGAGCAATTCGGCGATCTCACGACCGAGGCGCGAATACAGCGTCTCGACGAACACGAGAACCTTTGGATCTATCCTGAGACGAGCTTCGCTTCGGTGATCCGGCGCTGAGGGTAGCCTCGTTGCTCCTCTCAGAGTTGAACATTTTATCGATGGTTCGAGGCTCGTCTCGCGATGGATGAAGCTGAAAAGAGGACAAAAAATTCAACGAAATATTCGATAAGGTCGTCTTCCGTGGATACGATGATTTATCGGGACATGTTTTTTGATTAATGCTATTTATTTTTCTCGCAGACGTCTCTGCACACACGTAGACTCGTACTTGTACAAGCTGTCTAGTGAGCGTCGGGAAATCCTGATCCTCGTGATTAATCATAAGCTAACAAAATATCAACATTTGGAGTTAGTACAAATTTCATGGTTTTTGGAATGCAGGCGGCAGTTTTGAAAAAAAAATTCATTAGCTGAGGTCAATTTCCTCAAAATTGTTTTTTTTGCTGCAGGTTACTGATAATTAGTGACAACAAACGTAAAAAAGAGTATTTTATTAGCAGCTATTTTTTCCGCTAAAGTAGAAGACTCATTATCGGATTTGGGTTTTTTCAAATAGTCGTTATCAAATTTTGATCTTTTCGGATACTTGGCCTTATAACTGAAACATTTTTCCATTTAATTGAGATTCAAAAAATCGTATGCGAGTGGGCTTAGTTCGTTTCAGGAGAAAAGTTATTGAGGACGTTCAAGTCTGCATCGTTGGGATGCAACGCAAATTAATTCATCTTAATTACCCTGAAGTTTTTTGGCCCACTTGGACGACGAAAGTCTTTCAAACGTTGTCGCGTATTCTTATTGGCGATATATGACGTTGAAATTTGCCTTGTTCGAGCACATCGAAAGTGTAATTTCTTTTCATTAGCGTTATTTTTATGTGGTCGATTTAGACTGTGAAAATTGATGAGACGTTTGGACGTATTTCTATTACAGATTTACGGCCTCAAATTGGAAAAAAGGGTTCGGATTTTGGTAAATTTAAAGGAATGAAAAGTGAATTTAAGAAAAAGCCTTGCATTCAAAGAATGCAAACTTTAACATCGTAGCAACCTACGATTTTGGACAATGAGTCTAAAATAAAAGAGTAAATAACGAAAGAAAGAAATTGTTGCATTCCAACGACGAAAACTTCGACGTCATCAATGGGTTGTCTTACATATACACTACTATTTCATTTTCTCCAAAATGTGCTGTATTTTTCGCTTTATGGAAGTGAAAGGGTATCTGTTCCATATTTTTCTTTTTTGTTTTCATACCGGAAGGTTAAATTTTGATAACGAACAACCGAAATAACTCATATCTGCAAATAGGTCCTGCATTTATAAAAATGTAAAGATATATGAACTGATATATCTTTGAATTTATATAATTCATATAACTTATACAACTTATATACAAGTTTAAAGGTATTTACAAATATATATGCGTGTATATATATTTGTATATATCTTTGAAATTATATTACACGTTGCGCAACTGTTCTGTTCGGCTGTCGGTGACAAACTTCCGTTGCTAACGTCTTCGGTAATACCCCAAAAATAAAAAACGATAACAAATTATACATATATATATATATATATAATTTATTATTGTTTGTTTGTTTGGGTTATAATTTATATATAATCCATTTATATATAACAAACGATAATTATATGTATATGTGTATATGTATATATATATATATATATATATATAGTGAGAACTTTACATATTTTGAAATTTCATTATATATATATATATATATAGTGAAATTTCAAAATATGTAAAGTTCTTAAAAATGTTATTGACGAGCAAGTTTTGCCACGTCGGCACAATCCTCTCAATCCATCGATCAAATACCTCTACACTCATGTGTAGAGGTCATCTCGATCACATTTCATGCTCGAGCAATGCTTCGTATCAACAATTTGCGTCGGGAATTTTCATCGTTCTCGTGCGTAAAACTTATCGATCGATTATTTCTTAGGTCACAAGTGGCAAGGTACGAGAGACTTGATAAATTGTTTTTTTTCCCTGGTTCCTCCAGACATATAAATATAGCGATAAAAATATAGTAATAAGTTGAATGAGGGATGATGAAGTACAGTGACGGTAAATTTGAGGGATGTACAGATAAGCGAGAGATTTTATCGTCGCTCCGTGCACCGGCAAAACGTGTGTCAAAGCAGAGGACGCAAAAGCTCGTTGAAAGTTAGGAAGATAGGGGGCGTATGTACGAGAGAGGGGAGAGAGAGGGGGCCCGAGAGGGGCGGGGGGTGCCACTCCTGAGACGCGAGCGTCTCCTTTCTCAATCGGCTAATCGATAATACGAGCGTACATATACGTTGGATAAGAAAAATGATCGGAAACTCTCGAGGCGATTGCGGCGGGTTCTTCTATCTTGAGACTGCGGCGTACACACGCCGCCTCTTGAGAAATGAACCGTCCTGGCGTGCTGATAAAAGCTGCGGAACGAACGGTCTCGCAACCGAGCCCCGAACCACTCGACAGCATCCGCGCTCGACACTCTCGCCGCGTGTCTTATCGAGCCTTTCGACGATAAATTTGAGATTGCGAGATGAAGAATCTCTTCGTATTTCAATTACGGGGTGACGAAGGTGCGTTATCGCTATGTGTATGTTTTTTTTAAGGATGTTGAGTCCCAAATCGCAAATGATGATAAAATTCTGAAAATTTGGTATGTTTTTGTATGAAGTATTTCAGAGGTCGTGTAAAAATTTCACGACAATTAGGAAGCTCGTTATTGAACAATTAACATTCACAAATTAAATGTTGTTTTATGGAAACTGATGTAACTTTGCGATAAGTTTTTTTTTTGACCTCTCAATTTTATAATATCTACAATATACTGAAAGCAACGGAAACAAAACGAAGTTTATTGATAAATTTTTTTTTATTTCTTTTAAAAATTGTTCTTAACAAAATGTTAATTTTTTAATAACGAGCTTCCTAATCGTCGTGAAATTTTAAAACGACCTCTTAAGTACTTCATACAAAAACATACCAAATTTTCCGAATTTTCTTATCATTTTTTATTTCAACCCTTAAGGAAGTTGAAGTAATGATGATAGAATTCTGAAAATTTGGTATGTTTTTACATGAAGTATTCAGGAGGTCGTGTAAAAATTTCATGACGATTAAGAAGCTATTTATTGAATAATTAATATTAACATGTTTCATAGGGAATCAACATCCTTAAACGCCTTGCGAGAAGATTCTGGGATTGAGAAAAATATGATTTTCAATGGGTTTTCAATTACTTGCGAAAAAAAATATAACGTATTTTTGTGACTAGTGGTCAGTGCTGCAAAACATTGAGCATTCTGAACAAAAATCGATATTCTATTTTAAGTACGGTGGAATGAGGATAATTCAATTCTATATACGGAACATTGTGTATTTCGTCGTAGAGAAAATAATAATTAAATAAGCATTTGGACATGAATGAAAGGTATTTAATTCCACGATTAAGGCCTTAGGCCACAGTAACGGGTATAAAATCATGTGAGAATTGAACAATTTTTTTTCGTACGAAAAAGTGATTCACTCATAAAATTAATTACACATCTATTTAGTATCATTATCGAGCTGTTGGAAATTTTTCTTTCCGATGTACAAAATGGCCGACTACTAATATTTTAT
The DNA here is from genome assembly GCA_951751655.1 of Ophion costatus. NCBI lineage: Eukaryota > Metazoa > Arthropoda > Insecta > Hymenoptera > Ichneumonidae > Ophion > Ophion costatus. The sequence goes on along the minus strand of OX632356.1, from coordinate 53,989,105 downwards.
TTTTTTTTTTTTTTCGCGCTCGCGGCGTGACATTTAGCATCCACAATTTTTTACCTAGAAAAAAAAATTCAAAATTCTCGTCGATTTACATTAGAATACCTAGAGAAGTATGTACGGAATTTAAAAAATATTGTTTTATTAAAAAGTTGTAAATATTTGAACTTAAGAAATGAATTTTCCGTGAAAAATTTGGTTATAACTGTTCATAAAATAAAATAACAACTGCTCATAAAATAAAATAAAAACTGCTCGTAAAATAAAACGTGTTCGTTTTATCAAAAATTCTGTACGTACTTCTCTGCAAAATGTAATTAGGAACATAACTTTTAAATTTGAAGTACATCGAATGAAAATTGTTGAAGTTATTTGTCACGCCAATTGGAAAAAAGCTGTTTCGAGAAATTTCGAGTAGTCGGCGATTTTGTATATCGAAAAAAAAATTCTAACAGTTTGATATTCATACTAAATAGATTTGTTTTATGAGTGAATCCCTTTTTCATACGAAAAAAAAATTGTTAAATTTGCACATGATTTATCCGTTACTGTGGCCTTAAAAAATATGAGGGTTTCCTATCCGGTATTTAATTATCTTCATTCTGTTGAACTTAAAATGGACTTTTGTTTTTTTTTTCGGAATGCTCAATTTTTTTCTGGCAACCACTACTCGTAACGCAAGTACGCCATATTTTCTTTTAGAGGTCTTCAAAAGCCTTAATATATCATATTTTTCTCGGTACAGAAATCTGCGCACCTTTAAAAAACACATAGCCACCGTAGAATCATCATCTTGCACAAATACAAAGAGAGGCGGCAACGCCAAGCGATAAAAAAAAAATCGGGTCGTAAGGTTCGCCGCCTGCTCTCTTTACGTCAAGCTTATTTAAATGAAAACGAGTGATAAAGGGATTTGAACGTCGAAACGAGAAAAAGTGGGGCGACAAGGGCGATAGGGAGATTGATTGATAGAATTTATCGTCCTCCTCATCGATCGGTACTCTCGTGCAAATGAAGAATTCATACTCAGAGTAAAATCGTGCCACAACATCATTTTTCGATAACTGTCCGATTTCCAATTGAAGAAAACCAACATTTCCGTAATTGCTGTTGTACGTAGCCGTTTTTTTAAAATCATTTTTAAGCTTCCGAATATAAGTATAAGTAAAAATCGCACCAAAATTACATTTTTTTAAAATACCTGCCATTTTGTGAATTTTTTTTTTTCGATAAACTATGTTGAACGAGAACTTCATTTATATAGATGATAAAACATGAAAAATCATTTCAAGTGTGAGTTAGATAAAATACCGAATTCTTGTTTGGGTTTGTTTGGGTTATAGAACAAACCCAAACAAACTCACACCCACGCACAAAAGCACATTTTCACAGGGGAAGTTGAAAACTTTGCCTCCTCGTCGTACATTCGGGATACCGCTGAAATAGTAAAAAAACTGTATTCTAACCTTAAAATTATGAACGTTATCGAAAAACTTTTTCTACAAAAGTTGTTCGTTTTGACCTGATAAATGTTTTGGTGGAAAAAAAGAATTCATGATCCCATTAAAAAAACATCTTGGCCGTTTTAACGTTGCTATTTTGAATTTTGGACCAAAAAAGATTTTTCCATCGTCCCCCTTTGAACCCGAAAAGTTTTATTATACTTAATACTTGATCGGAGCCGTATTTTTCGAGATAAATCAGGTGTAAGATTGAAATAGGGCACCGGCATGTGTATATATATATATATATATAATATGTGTGTGTGCGTGCGTGTGTGTGTGTGTGTGTGTATGTGTGTAGGGATGTGTTTCCTCTGAAAAGCTTTTCCAAGGCTTACGGATTTGGATGCGACGATGGCCACTGGTTTCCGGCGAATGTACTTTCTCTCTCTCTCTCTCTCTCTCTATCCCCGTCCCTTCCGCCTCAAAAAGCATGATAAATACGGAAGTGGATACACGCGCAAAAAAAATTGTGCTGCGAGAATTTAATATTGATATGCTGCTACCCTTGCTGCTACTTTTCGACAGTAGGTAATCTCCCCCCTCACACGGATATGTGTGTGTGTGTGTGAGTGCGCGCGCATTTATCCGTACATACTTTACTTTCTTTATTTATTTATTATAAATCTTCATTTGCTTCAAATATAACTACTTTTATACATAATGAATTTTGAAGACACTTGGATTTGAATAATGCTGAGTGATGAAGGTAATTGGCGACTGTGACGGCGTTAAGTAACCATACTGCCGTCATATGGAAGAAGGCTGCATCTACAAAAAAATCGAAAGTGCGTTTTACCATATAGAATGATGAGGAATTTTTGGAATTTATTTCATCGGTACCAAAAACGCATTATCGATTCTTTTTGATGCCCCCTGCTTTCATATGACGGCAGCATAAATATCCTCAAAATCACCGCTCCCCATCCCTGGGAAAATATATATACCCATATAGATATAGATATACGATTTTATATAGATATATTTCCCACACACACAGCCATATATACAGGGTGCGCCAGAGAAACTTACTTATTTGAAAGGTCAATAAAAACAAAAGTACTTCAATTATTGTTTAAAATTTTTTTTTATTTGAGAATACAATATCCCAATTTTTTTTTCATGTAGTCTTGAAAATGACATCGGATAAATGGCGACCCCCATTGCGCATACACTGATGAAGTCGATTTTTGAAATTCGTATCCACTCTTTGCAGCATATCAATCGGTATGTTGGCAATGGCGTCGCGAATGTTGTTCTTGAGGTGTGCTATGGTCCGTGGTCGATCGACATAAACCAGAGATTTCAAATAACCCCATAAAAAGAAATCGCATGGAGTCAATTTGTTGGTGGGTCTTCGTCAATTTGTTGCGACAACATTTCCCCGACCGCCTCATCTCTCTCAGAGGCGATCTCCAATGGCCGGCACGCTCTCCAGATTTGACTCCATGCGATTTCTTTTTATGGGGTTATTTGAAATCTCTGGTTTATGTCGATCGACCACGGACCATAGCACACCTCAAGAACAACATTCGCGACGCCATTGCCAACATGCCGATTGATATGCTGCAAAGAGTGGATACGAATTTCAAAAATCGACTTCATCAGTGTATGCGCAATGGGGGTCGCCATTTATCCGATGTCATTTTCAAGACTACATGAAAAAAAAATTGGGATATTGTATTCTCAAATAAAAAAAAATTTTAAACAATAATTGAAGTACTTTTGTTTTTATTGACTTTTCAAATAAGTAAGTTTCTCTGGCGCACCCTGTATATGGGGAAAGGTGATTTTGAGGACATTCGTCATTACTAAGTGTCCTCACAGTCTTCGATCACCCTCATACTCAACATTATTCACATCCCAATGTCTTCAAAATCACTTTTGGATAAAAGAACGTGTTTTTCGAAATAGCGATTTCAAAGACCGTGAAGTAGCAGGCATAAAATATCTCTCAATGACAGTAACTGTGGCAGACCGTCCTCAAAACCGCGAGATGTGCTGACAGGCAACGTTGCATAGACGATGCAAAAAGTTTTCCCCCATATGCATATGCACAAAAAATTGATTTTTTTTTTTTCGTCAGCGCACTTTTTGTTTGAGCAGGTCGTGGTGCATTTTCCGCAGAAGCTCTCGCGTTCATCTAGAGTAATGAAAAAGGGGAAAAATAAAAATACGATAGGTATTTTATTGTTTTTTTAAAATTATTTTTATTCTTAATGGAGAATTCTTTTTGACGTCGCTCTCACTGCATCGCACGTCGATCAGTCCATCACGGCGAAGGATCTTTTGTTTTATTTTTTTTCACCGCAGCACACACCGACCACCAGACAGTTTCCATTTGGAATTGAATGGCCGCGGCCCTAGCGACCAGTTCACGTAGCTTGGAGAGCCTCCAGCAAATTCACTTTCGTGAAACTTCCTCCTTCCGTCCTTCCGCGCGATGTATTGAGTTTTCGGTATAAATTTTTGCGCTTGGCTGTGCGAAGGGATAACCTTTTTTTTGGTTTTTTTTCTCCGCCGCCGTTTACCTTTCGAGGCTTTTCGGTATATTTTTGACGTTACGCGAGCACCGTGTCCGATCCAATGGAATATAAAGAACCGGGCGAAATTCCAAGGTGGAATTTTCCCGGGCCCGGAAAATCCGGCTGAAATTCAATTTTCGTCGAAAAACATCGCCAAACTCAACGAAAACTATCTTGCAGCGCGATATTGTCCATTTTCAAATTGCTGATCGCAAGATTTTGGGGAAAAAGGAAATTGGAAGATGACATGTGTATGTAAAAACACGTGTGTGGGTGTATGTGTGCATTTGGTTTATTTGGTAAGCGTGTACAAGACGTTGATGGATAGCAGTAACGAGTGAGGTTATCAAAAATGGTAGTTACGTTATAAAGATTATTTTTGAAAACGAATGCACTTGCTGTATAAACAATGATATGTATATGTGTGTGTATGCATGCATGTGTATATTGATTGCAGCAATTTTTATATTATAAGAAAAGCGTTTTTATCAGATCCGTATTTATTTTATAAAAAGGGGTTGTCATGACCCGATATTTTGTTTTATGGACTCATGGACTTTTATGGACTCATTCATTTCATCAACAAAAGAAAGAGGGATATATGGGAAAAAAATGTTTTTTGTAAAACAGAAAACTGACACATAGAAAAATGATTTAAGGGCTCTGCATGAGCTTTGAATTTGCATAATTTTATGTTATATATTTTATGTATTTTATATGCATCGTTTTGTAGCCCAGGATCTTAACTTTAATTGCATGAAAGGTTTTGTAAAGGGACCAAAAAATGACCAAGGCGACCAAAAAAAATTTTACCCTTTTTCTTTTAGTTTCTATTTTTTTTAACTTTTTTCTCGAACCTATATTTATGAAACGGTGTAAGCCATATCCAGAAAATGAATTTCTCCGCTTCACTCGAAATTCGGGGACAGCATAGCTTATAACATTTTCTATTGTACGACCTGACGATTTTTAAATATGTTTATCCATTTGTTAACAACAAATTATTAAAGCTGTTTTATATTCGTCAAAAATCGAGCTTTTTTCTACACCTTGCCGTTTTCGTAATTTTCAAAGCTTCATAAACTTTTGAGGCAATACAAAAGATTCATTGCACTAGAAGTACATTTTTTTTGTTTTCATTTCAGATCACGATCTTACATACAGGTCTTGCTAATGCTGGGGGGTGGTTCCCTTGCCGAATAAGAGTCGCTGTGATCAAGGGATATTCTTTGCGACAAGGACTAATAATAGTCACGCATTTTCGTCGTAGCCTAACCTAAAAATCGAAATTTTCCACAAGTTACTAAAAAACGAATGATTTTCCTATGCAAATAGAAATACATAAAGTCCAAATACAAATACATATGGTAGACTACCATTAGAATCTAAGCGAGTTTATTAGGCATGAGTTAATTGTGTTCTTCCATGTATAAAATACATTCTCGCTGATTGGTTTGATAAGTTTGTTATCATCGGTGCAATTCCCGTGCACTAGTTTTTTTCCCTTTAATGCATATATATCTGCAGAAAACGAATGCAAATTTTACTAAATTGCAAACGGCACGCATGATTACGGTTATTGCTCGCAAGCAATTCTTGTAAATCGATTCCTATATTCGCTAACAATAATTATGGAAATAATACCTCATATTTTGCACGTAAAAACAATTTCGAGTTAATAAATCCTAAAAAAACAATGATCTATCATTTAAAATTCAAGATGATAGAGGGGACAATTATTAATTGCGTTTGTGCGAGCACAAAATAATCGCGACCGTACGACGTATCGAAATAACTAAAATTGTATTGGTTTGTCAATTTCGACGGTTTTTTTAAAAACGTTTTTGTTTGGTTCTTTCGTATTTCCCTATAGAGCATTTTGCTTCACGTGCAACCTAATATAGTAAAAAACCGCATATGATATAATATCCGAGCCATGTTCTCCGCATGAAAAATTAGAATTAAAAGTTGCTAACACGTTTGATGCGCTCGGCTGATCACATATGTGGCTACCGTATGAGCGCAATCACAGAATACTCAGGTTATGTTCTCACTACCGATAACATTCAACCTTTACATCTCTGACGTTCCACACAGGGTAGACATTAGCTCTCAGTACACTGACGATATCATATTAAGGGGTCTTCTTACTTTAGACGCTAAAAAGGCTATTTTCATACATTTCTTTATACTTTTATATTATAGATATCGATATAAGAGTTATTACACTTAATAAATACACTTTCGCAATACATATAAACAATTTTTTATGTATTTATGTAACCCAAACAAACTTTGAACGCGTTTTTTTTTCTCGAAACAACGTTTTTCGACGGCTTGTTGATAAGATCTTCAAAACTACTCAACCGATCCTTATGGAATTTTAACCACATATATTCTTTACATCTATAGCTATAGCGCATATCAAGAATTTTTTAAATTTTGATATTTACTATTCTTTTTTGCAAAAAACTGAAAAAACACGTTTTTTGTTGTTTTTATCGAAAAATGGCTGCCGTTTTGTTATTTATGCATGCATCAATAATCGTATGATATGGGCTATAGCTATTAACATAGTAAATTTAAAACCGTTTGACTTTTTTGTATCGGATGATCCATCTCCGTGATTTCATCAACAGTGCAAAATACCCTCAAGGGCTCCGTTTGGATCACGCCCCCCCCCCCCCACCATAATCAAACGATGCGAAAAAGCACACTGGTCGGAGGAAATAATCTATCTCGACCTCGAATGCCCCGATAAATAAACCGAAGGTGTGGCGTCTGTAATGGACTTGGTCCATCTTTTCACCTCCTGAAGGTAAAAGCTCCCGGAAGACACCGCGTTTCACATTCACTTTGTCTCTCGTTCTCGCATTGCGTTTATACTGTGCGCGCCTTTATCTCCTGGCTTTGCGTTAATTCTGCAATGCGCCGGGCGCCAAATCGTAAAAGTTTCGCCTCCGCAGTGAGACTCGACTCGGGTTCGTAGGTACGCCCTTCAAAAGGGGCGAATCTGATGCAGTCGATGGAAAGCACGGCCACGGAGTTGGCGCAGAAAGAGAGAGCGGGCGGGGGAGGGGGGGGAGAGGGAGAGAACGAGGAAGAAAAAAAGGAAAATTGGCGTGCCAGTAGAGAACGATCGTACGCGGTCAGACGGTCTCTGCGCGAGTACGTAATTAGTGCGTTCCGCACCCGTTACTGCGGTCACTACATTCCGAACTTCTGCATGCCTATACACACAATACACATATATAGTGCTATATATGTGTATATATGGGACATTCCACGCCCAATCGGACACTATTTAGCTTGTGCATCTCGTATTTTCACCATAATTTTTTGTCTCTTAGTATCTATTTAGAGAGCTGTCCAGGCCAATTTTCAGCTTTTTTTGTCCAGCCACGTCTGAGATATGAATTTAAAAAAAAACGGTACTTTTTTTTTAAAGCCTTTTAGAAAGTTTTTAGACGCACTTTTAGAAAAAAATGGTACAAAATCATCAAAACCGTACTTCCATAAGATTTTCGAGTTCTAAATATTAAATGTTGATTTTGAAGAAACACACAACGATCGATTTTCTTCAAATTTTTCCTAAAAATACTGTCACTCATTACGCAACTTTTAAGCCCGGCACGGTAATGGGATTACGTTAGGATGCATGTTTTTTCGAATTTTGAAAAATTTTATTTCCTAGTAATCTGTACTAAAAGTATATAGTGATCATTTTTTCAGACTTACGAGCAATGGTTATTGTCATCTATGAAGTTGGATAGATATGTCTTAATAATTTAATGGAGGTACACCCTTTCGTTTTTGTTGAATATATAGCAACATAAGTTGTTTGTGTCAATTCTTATTCAATTTTATATTGAGTCAATACCTCATGCGTATGGAGAGTCGAGTACCTAAAGATCTTTATTATTCAAAGAACAAAACTTATTTTAAAAGAATTTAGTTAATATATGTGTTCAAAAGTTGACGCTTTTTAAAATGATTATTAACTTTTAACTACGGTCGGTAATAAAAATATACGCCGCTAGGCTATGTTAACGAAGTTTTTGAGTATCTTTCTTGTCTACGACTCCATTTCAGAACAAGAATTCAGTGTTGTTTTCAATCACGTGTCGACAGTGTGTCCTGTGAATAAGCTCTACTAATGTGTTAAAGAAAAATTTGTGTAATATCACGGTGTATTTCTTGAAGCACAACTTAGTTAATAAAAACTTAGTTAATAAAAAAATGTGATCAAATATAATGCGTACTTCATTCGATCTATATCTTTTGGTTGTAATCAATCTGTAAACTAATTAATAATCATTACGCGTCAGATAATCCTCGAGAGTAGCTTTGATGTAAGGTATTTTGATTTCCTTGTCAGATATTTTTTAACATATATAAGTGAAACAAGAAAACTTTAAAATTTGAAAAAAACATGGATCCTATCGTTATCCCATTACCGTGTTGGGATTAAAATTTGCATAATGAGTGACAGTATTTTTAGGAAAAATTTGAAGAAAATTGATGCCAGTTCTCGTCAAATTGCGAGGGAATCTGGTGTAAGCCAAATAAGTATTCTACGTGTTCTGAATCGTCATAAATATCATCCTTACTACATCATTCTCCAGCAGGAATTAACTGGTACGGATTTCATGAATCGCACTGAATTCTGCCGATGGGCTCAACGCCAGATTTAGAGAGATGACTCATTTATTAATCGGATTTTATTTACTGATGAGGCAACATTTACGAATCATGGAAATATTAACTTGCATTTGTGGTCAACTGAAAATCCACATTGGCTGCGGCAAGTTGCACACCAAAGACCGTGGTCGGTTAATATATGGTCTGGGATTATTGGGGATAGAATCATAGGCCCTTATTTCATCGAAGGGAATCTTAATGGTAGGAAGTACACATTCCTTAAAAAAACATTAGGTCCGTTATTGGAAGAAATACCTTTAGAAACAAGAAACAGAATGTGGCTCGCTCACCAGACTTGACGCCTCTGGACTTTTCCTTGTGGGGATACTTGAAAGATCTTGCTTATAAAGAACGTCCAACTACGCCGGATGATATGCGTGAGAGAATTCTTCGAGCCTGTGATTTGATAAATGCCGAAGTGATAAGAAATTCTACACAATCCGTGATGAGGAGATTGCAATGCTGCATTGATTCCAATGGCAATCACTTTGAACATCTACTGTGAATGAAGGTAATTTCATGGTTTCCAAATTTCATTCATTCCAAGTTTCAAATAAAAACCATTTTGATGTTGAAATTACCATGAAATGGTAATTTCATGGTAATTTCAACATCAAAATGGTTTTTATGCAGTTTTCGCTGCTCTACAAGATAGTTGAACTGTGCGACAGCGCCTCCACTAAGATAAAAAAAAATTGTCGCATTTGATGACCCCTTTCGTACGGTACAACTTTTGTTACAAACATTTTTTTGTGACGTCGATAATTACAGAGATATTCAAGGTGGCAACAGTTAGTGCCTCACCCTGTATACGCGATTTGGCCGATTTTCGTAGGTACATTCACAAAAGCCGTGAAAAAAGCAAGGCATAAATCGTTAAACATTTTGGCATATAATATTTATTCTATATCTTAATTGCAAGACGAGAAAAAGAATTGTAGAAATACAATTCTTTTTCTCGTCAACGAACACACAATTGAGTAAGTATAGCTATGTGTATACCATAACTATAAAATATTCTTTGATATGGAAACGAAGGCAAAATTACATTTTTGGCATCACTGTAATGCATATATATATATATATATATATATATATATAGTATAATATTTTTATGTGGTGCTTAACATAAATGGTTGTAGCTCAGCTACAAGTTATTATTAGTAACGATATTGGGATAATTGTTTTCCACGTCGTTACTACCTACAAAGCGAACCGGAGAGCTTTAACTGTTCTCGGGCACGGGAGCTCCATAGGATCTTTTATAAGCGGTGGACTCTCCGTGCGGGAGCGATATATATTGGGGATAGATCTGCGTGCTTGAGCCACATTTTCCAACGCGGCACGTTTCCCAACGTCTCTTGAATAAAGTATGCGTTTGCCAAAGAAGCGAATTCTCTCTCCCTCTCTCTCTCGCTCTCGCCTCTTCATTCTAACCCCATTCCCGTTCTATCGTGCTATCGCTGGTTGCGAAATTTTTTCCGCTATTTTTTTATACACCTGTTTGGGACTCCTCTCTCTCTCTCTATCCCTCTCTCTCTCTCTCTCTCTCTCTCTCTCTCTCTCTCTCTCTCTCTCTCTCTCTCTCTCTCTCTCTCTCTCTCTCTCTCTCTCTCTCTCTCTCTCTCTCTCTCTCTCTCTCTCTCTCTCTCTCTCTCTCTCTCTCTCTCTCTCTCTCTCTCTCTCTTCTCTCTCTCTCTCTCCTCTCCCGTGGCTCCGCTCGCGAAAACGGGCAAACGATGACTCATCCATATCAAAACATTATTTGCATAAAACCGATAAGAACTCGATACACTCGCGTTCGAACGTTTTACTGGCGTGGCACGTGGAAAAGCTGGCGATCGAAGATGTTCCCACTTTGCGTGTACGAAAAATGATGAGGGAGAGTGTGGAGGGAATAAAGAATTCATGGATGTTGATGTTTGATTTGTTTCTTTTTAGCTACGAGAGAAAATATTCTTCGATTATAAGAAATTATTATATAAACAAGTTTTTTTGTGAGTAACTACAATAAGAACAATAATAATACAATATTTTTTATAATATGGAATTCATATATAGAATTTTAAGACAGTCAATTTTATTATATAAAAAAAATATTATTATATAAAATTATTACTTATACTTATTATTAAGAAACATATATTTTCAATATAATAATAAGACATTTAGTGAATGGAAAACATTTTTTCTTGCATTCCCACGATGCAACCGTAGTCCCCACAGAAAAATATTATGTTCATAATAAATTCAAATTCAATCGAATATCCGAACACATATTCCAATACACGTTTAATTTAATTATATTTGTTATTATTATACATAATTCGTCGGCTTAGTCGATTTGATAATAAGGGTATATTAACTCTAAAATAGAGTTGGGATGAAATTTTTTCGGTATTGTCTACGTCAGTCTCACATTCAGAGACGATCTTTTTTTGTTACGACGATAAAGAACTTTGATTTTTATTTTTGTCGTTGCTTCCATGCTAAAGGGTCTTCCCATTCATTACATTCCCACCATATTACACACATTTTTGTGTTTTTTTATATCTCGTTATCTCCATGACCCATTGGTGTTTGATCTACCCATGAGTATTGAACTAATAAACATATTTAAAAGGGAAATATAAAGACGTGAATTTTCATAAATGGCGTTTTTCCGGTGATAGATGAAAAATGTATTTTGCAATTATTAGATAAAACAATTTAAGAATATAAATATAAGTAGCGAGTATGATATAATTAGTATGATAATTTTCTAAATTCTATATAAAATATATACGATATGTCTGAGAATATTTAATATATTATTATTAATTAAATATATAATAATTATTAAATATTATTAAACATATTATCCTATATTAATATATAAATAATGTAATAATATTGTCAACATAATGTAATATATATAATAAATATAATATACAATCAATAAAAAAGAACTTATAAAAATAATAAAGCAAATACATTATTTTTATAATGTTTTTATATTTTTATAAATCTAATTTATCGATTAATCACACACGAAATTACATTCAAAGAATTGAATGCAGAATAGTCTGGTGATTCGAATATTAATAATATTAACTATTTGAATTTAAATACGCCTGACGTTTCACAAGAATGGTAATTTCGTATGATTCTCTAGGCTTTTTTTAGTTTGCTGGTGCTCGCAATATTTTCGATAATACGCGTAGATTGAAATATTGGGGAAAAAATGCCATTGGCTATTTCTTGAATATAAAAATATGGAAAATGTGTATCACAATTTATCGTTCGAAAAAAGCGAAAAATTCGTCGAAATATTCCTGGTTCATTGCATTTCTCGCGTTGTCCTCTCGTGGTTCCAGTGGCTAGAAGCATATATACCAAAAAAATGTTCACAGCCTCCACGTCCACCATTCCGAAATAGTTTATCGGTCAGTCGATCGATCGGTAAATTGGTTCGTTGCTGTTTTATTGTGCGGCCTTTTGCCAAGTTCGCCGATATACAGTCGCTCGTTCATCACCGCATCACCGGAAATTCTTTTTCTGTTCGATCGTACGTGGAATGAAAATCGACGACGACTCGAGGCTCTTCGCGATCGCGTGAAAATAAGACGGGAGAGCGAAAGAAACGTGGAGTATGAGAGAGAATGGGAAGTAGTGCAGAAAAAAATTGGAATTGAGAAATCGGTCTACGCTGACCATCGCATGTCTGAGCGGAAGGACGTCTTCCTTGATGTGACAGGACACCCACGAAATTGTCGAGAAATCCTTCCGGCAATTTACGAGAACGTCCGTGCAACGAAACTGATTTTAACCGTCCTCTTCCTCTCTCTCGCTCTCCCATTCTCTATTTCCCTTCTTTTCATCACTTATGTCTTTTTTTTCCTCTCGATTTTTCAAAGACGTGGAATTAAATTATTGAAAGTTTCCAAACCTTTGATTGCTACCCCTGATGCTAGTCCTAAAAGTTTAGTTTTCGGAAAAGAAAATCGGGGTTCGCTTGGATAGCTTTGCGCATCTCAAAGATACGCAATTTATTCATAGTCATGGTAATATTTTGATTTATTATTTTATAATATTTATAGTGACAGCTTATGTAGTATTATCAATAATAACCGTAATAATACATCCATATATATACACAGACACACACACATATATATGTGTTTGGTGAAAAATCATTTCAAGGTCATGATATCATAGGTCGTTGGGTTCGACTGGATATCACCTACAACTTATTAATAAAAAAAACATGTTCCCATTTGAAAAACCATTGATGACCTTAAGAACGCAAAAACTATGACCTTGACGAAAATGAATTTTTCACCACTGCATCAGCCCTTTGAAATAATTCAAATTACCTTGTGACATTTTTTTCGTCACTCTAAGGGCAGCGGAGATATTTGGGGTGGTCACGTTAAATGGCCCACCCTATAAATATATGTATACAATTTATTCTATCGTGAAAAATGTGAATTACATGAGGTAACTTAAATTATTTATTAATATCATAGTAGTAACGATTCAGTAGTGGTAGTAGTAGTAGTAATTAGTAATTTCATTATAGATAGTGATAGTTATTTACTATATCATAATAGTAAACATGCCAATAATAACCATTTATTATTATTTCACAATAATAATTAATAATCGATAAGTATAGCATAAATAAATACTGCTATTGCTATATAATGATACTACCTACTATTAGTATTATCGTCCATAAGACATACTACCAAATTCATCCATGTTTATGGCAATACGTTATATATATATTTTTTTAAAAATAATAGTAGCGTAGCAATATTCACGATGAATGTAATAACAACAACAACAATAACAACAACAACAATAACAATAATACTGACTGGCGAGCAGCCCCTTTGTGTGGGTAACGAATTTAAGGACCAACTGCGGATAATTCTCAAGCGAGTCAGAGTCATGCAGGAAAAAAAAGCTTACAAAAAAACGTCAACAAAGAGACAAAAGACGGCGTTAAAGTCATCACGGAGGTTGCTGAGATCGCCCTGGGCAAATGCGAAAGACTCAGGAAACTAAGGACAGCCAGACAGGACGAAAAGACGCAACCGAGCCCAACGCCGAAACGGAAACGTGACGAGTCTGACGCCACCAGCCCTTCCCTACAGCTGGCGAAAAGACTGACGGCGACTGAAGACACGCAACCGCCAGAGGGGAGCTGGCAAGTACCAACGAACAAAAAGAAACAGAAGAAAAAACTAAAAACGGTACAGCATAAACAGACGAACGAGGACAAAAAAGCGGAAAGGCTGGACAGACTACGCTCCATGCCTCGGGGGACGGCTATCCTCGTCAAGCCCCAACACGGCAGGACGTACATCGGCATAAGGGTCTGTCCATGTCCCTGTCGTCGAATTTCAAGGCTATGGGTATCGAATACGCGAACATTGTGTAGCGTGCGAGAACGGACGAATCGCGTGGAAAGACCGATGCGAAATTCAATGCAAACCTGATGGCCGTAGAGGTACGAAACAATTAAAACAGCGCAGGAGAAGCGGCGAATGGAAATATCAAAGCCGGCGCGTAATGGAACGTTACGAGATTCTGCACAAGGAATTCGCGGGCTACCATGTGGGCTTGATATAACCTTTCTAATATTGGTGTACTAACAATAAGTGAGATAGCTGTATAGGCAGGAGAGAGAGAGGAGGAGAGAGGGAGGGGCATGAAATCAGAGGCGTTTACAATCAGGCACATAGTAACTGCACCCATTTCCACACACACACACACACACACACACGTGTCCATGCAATGGACATCGTTCATGTAAATCTACCAGAGTTATAGGGCTGTCGCATCACATGCCTCGCTTGGCAATACACTGCAAAAGCAGGAACGTGGTGACAGAAGTGATAATATATATATATAAATGAACATAGAGCCTCTTAACTTAAGCGTAAGCTTTGAATATTTTTACAATAGCTCACTTCGATCACTTTGGATAATTGCAAAAGTAAATGAGAATAATATGATTTTGCAAACCAACATGGAATTTTGATGATTGATCATTTTTATCAAACAAAATGATATTAATATCACTTTATAATTGAACATTTTGATAATATACAGTTTTTCAATTATCCAAAATGCAAAATTTTGGAATTACTTTGGATGAACGCAAAATGTCATTTTAATATGATTCTTCAATTATCGAAAGTGATCGAAAACTTTTGACTATTATTGTATATGCCTACAAAGAAGCCTCAAGACGGTGAAATGAGAACTCGACAATCGGTTCGACTCAAACGTCGAGCCCTACAGAATACGAATCTCTTGTGAAGGCGACCTCCTTAAAAGTAGAATGCTCAACGTGGATACGTACTACGAGCCCTTCAAAGAATACACATACACACACATTTGTATATACATGGCCCTTATCGCAACAAGACACGTATAAAAGGCGCTGCTAAGAAGCGAAACTATGGCCATTTGAAAAGCGCCTTTTTCTTAAAAGGTTTTTTTTTGTATGATGCAGAATGATTATGAATGTCACGAAAAATCCCCTCTCCCGAAACACACGTCCACTAATTGGGGCAAGCTAATTTTGCCCCACTCGAACTTCGAGAAGTATGATAGATATGTCTTGACGCGAAAAAATACGGCTATTCGTTGATCTACACAGGGCTAAGGCATCTTATAAAATGTTGAATCATTTCATTCAGCGATCGTAGCAGACTTTTATTCGTTCCGATGAATTAATTGGAGCGTGTGTACCCTCAATGACTAAAGTGTCGTTCGTTTACTCTCCCATTCCACCGAGGATATGGGAATCAAGGGAGAAACAGAGAACAAACGGGAAGCGAGGGTGAAGGTGTAGGGAGTAACTAAATCTGTACAGATTCGCCTTCGTTCGGGTAAGCAAGGGAATCAAGGGATATACGCTTCGATGCATAAGTTTATCAAAGGGCATGCATAGGGAAAATATAATATAAATTTTACAGGGTGGACTGTTATGAGGGGATAATCCTGGAACTCTCGATAGGTCTGATCATGTCCTACTATATGCTGGAATTTCAGTTCAGTAAAAGTCCCATGGTTGTCGAAATAAAGATCGTTTGTTTTTGGTGTAACGCATGCCATTTTTACGAATGATAACTTTTTTCACCCAGTTAAAAAAAGTACTCGTGGATATTTATTGTATGCAGAAAAGTCCTCTTTTCAAACTTAAATGTTATGGAAACTTTATGAAAAAAGATCTTATGCAGAATTTTCATACAAACCAATTTGAACATCTGACTGTTATGTAAAGCCTATGGTGTAAAGGGTGGGGGTAAAAATGTCGAATGACCAAATGTAGAACGACAAAGATTTCGAAACGGTAGAATTATGAACTCTCAAAATAACGAAGGTTCAATTATTCGAAATTTTATCTGTCGACTGATAAAAAAATTGAATGACTATAAATCGAACCATTATTTATTGGAGAGCTAATTTATTCGAAAACGAATATTCAGATCGTCTGCAATTCGGAACATAAAAATACAGAATCGAAAAATGTAGAACACCCATATTTCCGAAACAGAAAATAGCGAGTGCCTAATATGCGTAATATCGTCTATGGCGAAAAGCAATAAATCGAAACGCAAAATGTCGATGGCCCGAAATGTCGAACGCCGAAAGGTCGAACGGCCAAAATGACGAATGTGGTGGGGCCCGTCACGTGGGATGACTGCCTTACGATATTTTAGCCGACTGACCGACAGCGCCATCTCGCAGCTTCACTCTGAAGCGCAAGTAACGTATTGCTCGATTCGCCATCCGGGCCGTTCTACATTTTGACCCTTAGCGATTTGAACCACTCGACTTTTTGGCCGTTTGCTTTAATGATTTTCTGCATTGTGAACCGTCGCAATTTTTTTAATTCGGAGAATTGTCGTCTCGAATTATTTGGTGTTATGCATACAGGCCCATCGATATTGTGTTTTTCGCTAGTTTATTAAATCTGATTTTTGTTTTTCGCTATATATCAACTTCCGACATGTTCATATTCGTAATTGTTATTTTCGACTTTACAGACTCTAGTAAGATTGACCCATCTATATTCGAACATTCGGGATTTTCGAATTCGACATTTTGGCCCATCTGCATATCGATCGTTCGACATTTTTTCCCCCACTCGGTGTAAAGACAAATGTACTACGCAAATTGTGTCAAGTGCCCAAAAAACTTGCTGAGTTATAATCGATTCATATAATTTATAGAAATAGCATGCGAAAACCCGAAAGCAAATGATATTTTTCAAAAAATGACTTAGTGCCCAAAATCCCCCGTGGGACTTTGATTAAACTGAAATTCCAGCATATAGTAGGACACGATCAGACCTATTGACAGTTGCAGGATTATCCATTCATAACAGGACACTCTGTACATGCACCTATACATAATTCAACCGTATTTATGTATTCGATTCTTAGGTATTAGGAGGTTGCATTAAAACCCACTTTTTCGTTTTTGAAGCACTCATTTTGTAAAAACTTGTTTCCCTTGAATCAAAGTTTCCTTCTGATGTTGCTACCTTCTCCTACCTCTCTGGCAAAAGCTCGATCCCACGTTGGAAGAAGGCCGTGTTGTTTGACGATATCCACCCATTTTTGGACTTGCTCGTAATTAAGGAAGTGTGTATTTTCCAAGGCGTCTTGCATGGACCAGAACAAGTGATCATCACTTGGGCCAAGGAGAATATGCTGGCTGAGGGAGGACCTCCCATTCGAGTTCCATCAGTGTTTTTTTTCACCGCCAATTCAACTTGGGGCCGAGTGTTGTCGTGCAGCAGAATTACCTTTCGGTGATTTGGTGCTACTGACGGTCTTGTTTCAATCGAATTATCGTTCAAACGCTCCAGCTGCTGTTGGCAACGTTCGACCGTGAACATTTATTTGGGTTTTAAGAGCTCATAAAGTACCGCACCCTCCGTATCCCACCAGATACACAGCATGGCTTTTGGACCATGGCTATTCCGCTTTGGAGTCGATGTTGATGGTTGGCCAGGATCGAGCCATGGTTTTTTTCTTTTAGGCTTGTCGAAATAAATCCATTCTTCATCCCCAGTTACAATACGCCACAAGGAAGATTTTTTCGGTGCCTCGCAAGCAAATGGTGATGTTCACTCGATTCGCAATGGCGTTCTGGCTCTGCATGTGGGGCAACAACTTTTCTTCTTTCTGTATTTTTCCCATGGCATGTAGGCGTCACGATATCGTGGACTCATCAATATTGACCTGTTTAATCAATCTTTTAAGTGTTACAAAAGAGCTTTCATTCAGCGAAGTTTGCAATTTGGCACACAACCGAAAAGCGGGTTCCAATGCTACCATCTCATATATACGTCCAAACGCCTTTTGCACGTTCATACGGAAAGTTTTCCATGCGATAGTAGAGGCACGCGAGAAGATAGGTCTCGGAGCAACCTCGTGGAACTTAAACATCGGAAATGTTCCTACGTGACCGCACGACTCTCTCGAAGATATCCCGCGATGTTATTGAAGTTTGGCATACCCACGTTTGTGTATCGCCCCTCTTCTCTCTTTCGCCCTCTCGCGCTCTCTTTCTCCTCCGTATTTCCCTTTTCCCATGATGCAAACATTCGACGACTGTTGCAACGCGAAAGGTATGCATTGATCTTTTTTTTTGGGTCACCGGGGGATGTCGATGCAGCTACCTACATCGCAGGAGAAGCGGGGATCTCAATTATTTTATCACTAACGTGTGGCACGAGTCGGAAGGCTAAATAGGAAATTCCCTTAAGGGGCTATACCAGTGTGACACTTTCAAAAAATCGATTTTTTTTGCGTTTTCGACAGCTTATACTTTCATCAAAATTGCATTTTCGAAATTGGAGTGCAGGATTGCTCAAAAGCTATTAAGCCGATTGAGTTGAAACTTGGTAAAAATATTGATAATATTGCTACCTTTTACTTGCTGAGAATTGTTTTTGAAATTTTTGAAACATTACTTTTTATTCCAAATTTTACAGGAACTTTGCAGGAAATGGTGATTTTTCACTCTCTTCAATTTGAATTTTCTTAATTTTGAAGGTAAGCGTCCACAGGTCTGCATTGGACCTATGGGCCATGGACCTGTGGGCCCTCCCCTTAAGGGATTATCAGTGTAAAATGTTCAAAAAACGATTTTTATGCATTATCCAATATTCGGATAGTTGTGAACATGCTGCTCAATTTTTTGGGCGAAATTCGAATAATTTTGGTCGCTACAGCCTTCCTTCGAGAAAGTTACTCGAGCAGCGGCATGAGAGGTCGAAACTTTAAGCGCGTTGTTCTCCAGATGTCGTGTTTCAAAACGGTCTATACTCTCAAAGGACGAGTTTCCAAGCGATTTGTCTCAAATTGTGACATAAAATTCTTTACTCCATTCTTTATCTTGCTATGAATGGTTTTTTTAAATCTTCATATTTTTTTCAACGAGAAACTGTCGAAAAAATATGCTTAATTTTATACTTTTTTAAATTCTAATCGCCGCCATTTTGTCAATTTTTACAATCAATCTTCCATAGCAAGATAGCCGCTTTCATACTGATGAATGATCTTTTACCAATTTTTGGTTCAGATAATATTCACGGCCACCACCGTGTACACCATGAGAACACCCTTTTTCGAAGACACTTTCAACCGTCAAAAAAATGAAAAAGAAATAGAAATAAACGTTTAAAAATGTACTTTCTGTTTTTCATGAGTGTTTTGAATTGACATAAAAAATCAGACTCATTAGCGTATTTTAACCATCGAAAAAGAAATACCGAAAATCAACTATTTTTCGACCCGTTGCACTGTGAAGATCCCTCGATATTCACAGGGTACTCTCGAAAATAGCAATAATTGGTAATATGAAAGAAAATGGGTTGCAAAATTATGTTAACGATTCTGTAGACGGATATGAATGTACATTTTTTAAATAATCGAATAATTTAAAAAATATTACGTGGTATGATTTCAATTTTATATGAAAATTATTGTGTAACGATAAGAAGGAATTATATGCGCAGACTGAAGTTTGGTCATACATACTCGTGTTGTACTCTGAAAAATTATACACAAGAATAAAACACTAAAATCTTTGACTTGAAAAACTATGCTTCATCTGTACTATGTGCGTACACTTTATTCCCCTAATTGTAAGATAACCGACGAGTCTGGAACGATTATGAAGTGTTGTAGAATTTTTGTGGTGAAAAAGAATCATACCGGATTCTGTTCGATAACGTGGGAATCCTTTCAGATTCAAATTATAATGGTAAGTTGTATTCTAATGGCAAATCCCGATTAGAATCGAATGTACGAGGGTGACGTTTTGGCATAGGGATCCAACGCGATTAGGCCTATTGCATCTCTATCAGGAAGTAGGGCCTTATGGGAATCCAATTGGATCCCTATGACAATTTCGGCAACGGAACGGTCTCTACTATAATTTTTAACAAAGATTTTGTGAAAACTTAAAAAATTCACCGAGTTGTGGCGATATTTCTAAAGCTGCGCTCCACCCGTTTTTTCTTCTGCGTTTTTCTCAAAGCGATTTTTCATGAAACGGTGTAAGGCAAATTTGGACAGAGCATAGGTGATAACATTTTCTATCGTATGAGTGAATGATTTTTTCATACGTTTATCCATTTGTCAATAAAAAATTATTAAATTCTTTTTTTCTTCGAAAATCAAACTTTTTTCGCAGCTTGTAATCGAAATTTTCAAAATTTCGTGAAAGTATCCGGCTGTTTCTTTTTGTCCTCGTATCGCACAGCAAAAGATTAAATATTTTCCATCAATACGGGAATGCTTTCGCCATTTTTCGGCCATAAAAAACGAGCTCATCGCATACACGTGTTTCATATCAGTTCCCAACACACTTGCTCCTTGCAATCGAATCAAGAAGAGTTACGAAATTTACGTCGTTGCGCGGCTGGTATATCGTTTTGATACAGGCTTTTATCAAAAGGCTTTTGCAAGATGTTTGCGGGAACACGCGTCTATATTTTGTTATATTTTGTTATATATATATATATATATATATATATATATATATATATATATATATATATATATATATATATATATATATATATATTAGGGTGACCCAAATTTGAGCTCTACCATTTTTTTCTCACCATCTAATTATATTCTTTAAAGAAAATAAAAATTGTCGCGAAATCTGTGAGGGGTCAAAAAAATTTAGCGGTCTTCCAGGTATAGACTGGAAATGCTGTGCAACGACTTGGCGTGCATGTAAGAAAAAAAACC
Organism: Ophion costatus; assembly: GCA_951751655.1. NCBI lineage: Eukaryota > Metazoa > Arthropoda > Insecta > Hymenoptera > Ichneumonidae > Ophion > Ophion costatus. The sequence goes on along the minus strand of OX632356.1, from coordinate 53,968,105 downwards.
TCGCGAAGTTACAGAATTTGCCGTTCCTTTCGCCTGCATGAATAAGTTTTGTGACAATATACATATATGTGGGTGCGTTTGCACGCGCGCGCGTATGTGTGTGTATATATATGTATATATAATTGAACGCAATTGGAAAGGAAGACCGAAAATGGTAGCAAATAGAGGTAGTCACCATTCAAACGTGTTTTTTTTTCTTCGAAAAATGCAGCGAAACCCGTATCTTTTACTTTTTTTATCTCCCTCAAATGCAGTAATGTCGTTAAAATATTTCGAAAAGTTTTTGAGTTATACAAAATTTTCGACTTTCACTCCCTATATAGTTCTACCGATATAGACCCCCCTCGCGGAATTGGAAAAAGTGCATTTTTCATTATTCGACATCAGAATTATCTTCCAATAATTTTAACATAATATCTTGACTGGAAATATGCAAAACTGCAAAAGTTACTCCGAGGGTGTCCAAATTGAAAGGTAATTTTCACCCCTTAAAAACGTTTTCCCGCAGATGAAAAAATATATATTGCGATGAAAAATAACATAGCAAAAATTGAACGAAATCAGAGGGGGGCACCGGAAACGGTTTCCTTGCAAGTCATACGTGGCTAGCCAATAATGGTCACAAATGACAAAGTGAGGTTATGTGACAGTATAGTTCCAACGAGCAATTGGCTCACTGCTGGTTAAGCAACTTGAGTTACAGATGGCGTTGCGAGTGAAAAAAATCCTCAAATATTATGTACTATTATTATGTTAATCCATCAATTTTTTTTTAAATTCAACTGTTGTATATTGTAAGATATGTAGATGATACAAAAATGCAGAAGTTAACCAAGTAGAACTACTTCAGCGAGCAACGTCACAATTCATCACCCAAAGATTACGGGATCGAAACCATGTTACCCGAAGGCGTTTGGCTGATATACTTTAAAATTGAACCATTAATATACTTACAGCGTAAAAACCATAACCGTTTTTAGTGGATAACTAAGACTATCGTAAAAGGGTTGCAATCGTATAAGTAATGTGTAAAAAATACACGAAACAAAAAATATATAAATAGCAACAAGATTATTTTTTATCTAGTCGTCACCTCATTTTTCCTTCCCAGACACTAGCTTACAAAATTAGGTTACAAATCTTATATAGCCATGATATTCTCTTCCTACTTACAAGGAACATCCCTCAGGTGTCCGCCTCCGATTATGTTGAAACTCATATATGTGATAGAGCATCAAAAATTTTGAGACACGTATTTTTTTTTATCGGCGGAAAAACGGTTTTGAGGGGTGAAACGCACCCTCGAAAATGGGGATGTTTTTTCGATTTTCGTCGATAACGTTTTAACGGTATGAGATATAAAAAAAATTCAAATTGCAACAATGTTTATTTTTTCATGTACTATACATTGGAGATGAAAACGATACCATTATCGACGAAAAACGAAAAACACCCCTATTTTCGAGGGCGCGTTTCACCCCTTAAAACCGTTTTTCCGCCGATAAAAAAAAATACGTATCGCTTACTTTTCGGTGCTTTATAACATATCCAAATTTCAACAAAATCGAAGGGTGTCACCTGAGGGACGTTCCTTGTTAGTTACCATCCAATTTTGTTGTATCCAGTCACTACACGACCAAAGCGACTCAATGCTGGATAGCCAATAGCTAAAACGAATAACTAATGGCGACTCGAAACATAACCTTACTAGCATGTGACTAGGCGGTGATGAGTTATGTTTTCCACTCGGGTAAGAATGCCACAGACGCTTATGGCTTGTCTTCCCATTTTTTCCTCAATTATTATACGGTGAGGTGTTGATTCAGATGCCATGCAGACTATAGTGTCCTCTCGTTCGAATATTTAAGACACTAGTGGATCGTGAATAATAGATGTCTTTTTATAAAAACGAGGATAATTTACTCGCGGCAAATATATTTTCGAAAAAAAATCGAGATATGTTTGCCGTGAATTTTTTTCGGATCAACTGGGGCACGTGGTTTATTTGTACACTTGATCCTGTTATTTATGATTACATGGGAATGGTGTGCTAATTGTTCGAATACTGATGTGTTACAATATTTTCAACGAAGACATAAATAAAATGCGAAAATAAACGAAAACCTAAAGAAGCGAATATTAAAATATACTGACAGTAACATAATGCTTTGCTTCGTGAATAAAATGCCAACCAAATAATAATGAAGGTAATTTAACAAAAAATGTAAAGTTTTTGCCGGGAATATAGCTGAAGTAGGCGCCTTGCTCGTCGCTGAGTAATTTTTGTATTCCGAAACAACGTTTACAACAATAAAAGGAAAGAAAGATCGTCATTTTAGAATTTTCTCGTAAGAAATATAATGAACTGAACCTGTAATTTATTGTTGAAAAAACAGCCCCTGAAGCAGCCACAGTCCAGAAAAGTCGTAGGGAATAGATCGGGAAATAATCAGGAACAAACGAGGAAATAAAAAATGACGTTGCAGCGTTTTTGGAAGCCTCGAGGAGGCAAAATCGGGAGTGTATTCAGGTAAGTATTTCTACAATATATTGTTTGTTGGTTATCTACTTGCTGAGGTAGTATATGGATGTATACATAAGCTTGCTCGCATTTCCCGATAGGCGAGCAAGCCTATCAGGGAGACATAAAAACGTACACAGGTCACTATCCGAGCGAATAAGGCCTAGGGTGCAAAGGGTCATTACACGAGTATCGCAAAATTGTAATCGTAAGTGCACGCAGTAAGCATAGCACTTCTTTACATACGTGGTACAACTCACAGGACGAACTTTTATCCGCGAATGATGGTACCTTACTCACGCGAAGCGCTTCGCATGTAGCTACTTGGCGTATTGTTGGCGAAATACATTCAGGTAATGTCCTCCCGGCCAGAACATTGACATTTCCCAACATGGCGACAAGACGTTCAAAACCACAAATAAGCTGCTTTACTTTCTTGCCTCGTAAAATAATTTGGCTATTCTTGATGCTCAAATGATTAGTCATCGTAATCCCGGTATTTATGATAAGCATTGTCATCCTCGTCAATTATCATTGATGAAATGAATGCTTTCAATGATGAATCGAATTACAACACATGTATCAGTTTCATCCCAATTAATTATAAATATCTTTGATAACGTGAAAAGCAATGCAGCTTTTCTTTAGGTCTCAAAGACAGGCTCCACTGTTCAGAACATGTCAATGTTCTGGCCGGGTAGACATTACGTGGAGATGTACTTGCTCGCAATGTATCCGGCCAGAAGATTGTTATTACCAAACATAGAGGGTAAGCCGTAAAAAACGATTTTGCGATCTTCCCGGTTCGTTCTAGGAGAAGCTTTAAGACTGGTCAGGTCCGAACACAAAGTAGGCAATGCCAGATCACATTCCTGCACGGGTACTTCTCTGACCCTCAGATCCCGTGCACATAGACTTGAGCGGACGTGACACTCGCTCAGTCAGGAACAAACCCTACGATCGACTATTATCAACGGTGTTCGAGAATTGGATAAAGTGTATTTAACTGCGCTCTCTTATGCTATAGACCTTTGCATACTTTTTAATCCAAAAAGTTCATCCCCTTGAGGAAAAATTGTTCTCCTAATTTTGTGCAGGGGGAGTGAGGCGCTGAATTGAAGTTCTGCATCTCGTTATTTCATAAATATATAGTTTTCTTTTTTAGGCCTGTTCAAATAGGTATACTGTTGTATCAGGTGCCAAAGCCTGGTGGCTTCCAGCATAAAAATGTCAGCCTCATTTCTCACATTCATTCGTGCTTCTTGGCTCGTCTCAGGCGTTCTCAGAGGGCGAAGTTGCTTCTTTCTCATTCGCCGGTTCGAGTAGCCCAACAGTTCTATCATTATTCAGAATTTCATGTTCGCGACTCATTAAAAATTATTTGATCGTCGATCGAATCATATGAGAGGTCGTTGATTAGTGTTGAGTGTAGAAATTGAAGACGGTTTGAAATTCCACCAGGTTCAATATACGCGGTTCATTAGCGAAAAATAAATAAATAATTCGTAATAAACGTGTGCTACTTCGGCAGATTAATAAACGCTAATACACGTGGGTGTAATTTATTTCGCTTACCGAAAGTTATTGCACCTATAGAAAAAAACGTTACATTTTCAGAAAAATGTTTACAATTATGCAGAGAATCGCCTTCGCTCTTCTGGCCCTAGCCTTCGTGTCAGCAAGAACTGTCACAGAAGTCCCGTTGGGTCCGGTTTGTATCGAAAATGTTACATTTATATTGAATCAGCTGACAATAATAATTGTAATGACAGTATTCAAAACAATCAGTAGTTTTAAACATTAATGGGTGAGCGCGTTCGACCGTTTGTATACATCAACAAACGAAAACAAGCATTATCCTTCCGCCTGATTTTTCGGCTGCAAAATTCTATTGTTCTAATTATTTTGTAGAGATACGATGCTGTGGCGGACTTATATTCTGCTACCGATAATAAGCTGGTCGGATCATTCAGTTTTACGCCGTCGTCGAGCTTGCCTGGTTGGGTTCTTGTTAGGGTTGGCCATCCAAACAGTTTTACTTTGACATATAATTATGTCATTTCCCCTCTATATCGCTTCGACGATGTTATGCCGGGGTGCGTGACAATCGGGAAACCGGTAAGCAAATTATTACACACCTGATACTTAAAACGCAATGAATTTTTACGACAACAACAACGAAAATACAAACGAGAGTTGCTACTAAATCAACTGACTGGAGTAGCCCAATTTCACGAAATCCTTGAATATGAACAACTGAACGGTCAGGCCTATCAATATAAAATTATCATCTTTAAAGTTGTTATTTTATTTTTTGGAGATACTTCATGTTGAATTCTGGATCGAATAAATTTTCGAATTTCCATCGATCATTTTTAATTTGGCACGTCCGGTATTAAACGAAGATTACACGATGATAAAAATAAACTTCGAAATGCCTATCCTTACTTGACTAATATGAATATATATATATATATATGTATATATATAACGTTTGGAACTGGACATGAAAAAAGGAATTGCGTCATATTCATATTTTCATGTCTCGTTCCAGTTTTTTAAATGCACGTTCATGATTTTCAAATTTCTTGCTGGCTACCTTGCTAGTACCATACTAAGCCAAAGTCTTTTTAATTTAGCAATACACATCTGATGTAACAGGAACGTAGTTGGGCTACGTCCTGATCTTAAATTTCTGTATTTTCCTTACTGGATTTACTTGTTATTGTTTTTTTTCTCGTTATTGTCGTTGTGGTTGTTATTCGATGTTCGGAATGGATTCTATAATCGTTTATTATTGCCTCTCATGTACGTTCTTTGCCACTCCAAAGTTGAACGAGGACGGTGGCAATACAAAAATTGTTTACGATGGGGCAGTCACGCCGTTGGTTAGTGACGACGCCTTCCAGACACCGCTACGAGAAAAGTTCCTGTACGGTTCTCTAGAAAGCATTATGGACCACGTCGTTGTAATGTATGCCCAGAAGCAGGGACATGGCGTATACTCGGCTGTCGCATGTGGTAAAATGTGAGTAAACCCAAAAAACTTATTTTATGACATTCTTTTACTTAATTAAATTTGTTTTCGGCCTTAAAAATGACCCGTTTGTTCCTTTCGACACAGGGAACCTTCGTTAAATTTTTTTCCCCCCTAAAAGGGCCGGGTCCGTCAAGCTTAGAAATGCTCTAACCATGACTAAATATTAGAGCTGTCAAAATGTCTGACTCTGTAACATATTATATTATGTCTCTGTATAGCAGGCATGATAGTTGTCAGCTGTCGAGCTGCGCGAGCCAAGTCATGAACGCGTCGCACTTTTTGCCTTTCAACAATTTGTTAATCAACGCTCAAAAGGGCGTATCTACAATGTTTACGACATCACAAATTAATTTTATTCCATTCAACTAAACCACGATTGTAGACCCACTTTTTTGGGGGAAAAAATCGGTTGGGAATTCGGCCGAAAATTATGAGATCTCGGGATTGAGTGGGGGTGGGGGGATCCGAAAATAACGTGAACTACACGACAGAGAAAAACATCGACCAAGTGCGAGTCGAGTTGCGCTCTATTAGGGTTCCGTACATATAACCAATTAATTTTTTAAAACTAGATATCTAGTTAACTAATGTTTTTTTTCCTGCTTAGTTGTTAGGTAGTACTAAACTGAAATCATATAGGGTGATGATAGCTAAAGAAAGCTTTGTACACTCCTGCTGTAAGCTAATAATGAAAATATATAAAGTTATAAGTATTTAAATATTTACAATACCAAATTACTTATTTTTCGAGTCTGTACTGGACAATAGCCAAAGTTGTCACATTTTTCGCAGAAAAAGAGGAGGTAAAGAAAAATAAATGAATTACACGATCCAAACGTTTTTGGAATTGATAATCTCGTTCTACCGTGATGTCAATCTCGCGTTGTTGGCTGCCACCGACTACAAAAATAAGTCATTTGGTATTCTAAACAATTAAATAACAATAATTTCAAATATTTTCGTTATACATTTATTGTATTATGTATATAATAAATTCTTATGTATATATTATGAATGGGCGTTTGTATTATGTTTCCAATAAATCATTATACATTTAAATACAGTATACGGCGCATGGGCCAAAAATGGTCTAAAACTGACCATTTTGACGCCCCTCCATGTCTTTATTTTTGAAGATGAAAAAGAAGAAACATATGATCATACTCTATTAATGAGCTTTGAAAAATGACACCCCACATGCCAGGGTAGAAAAAAAAATTCTGCTCCGTTTTCATGTATCGTGAAAAATAATTTTATTGAATTTCTAATTGAATATACGACTTTGGATCAATATTCTACACAAAATATCCAAATTTCTGGTCTGTAACTTATTCCGTTCACAAGCTAGAGACCCGCCACATACCGACGGGCAGACAGCAGTGTCATTAATAGGATTCCGTTTTGCCCTTTGGGTACGGAACCCTAAAAATCACATCACACTTGTCAAATATCATCAGATTTTTTATTCAAAGTTCGAAAGTGACAGATAAAATCCCATATTAGTGTCTAAAGAGGACGCGGCGTGTTCGTCGGTGGGGTAAACGTTTTCTTTTTTTATCACTCGGCGTCAAGACGCTGAGGCATCGCTTGATGTTACTCTTGATGTTCAGGCTTCCTCGTAACAGCACCGACGTACAAATTGTTTGCTCTCCATTCGTGTTCCTTGATTTTCATAGCGGTTTTTCGCATAGTCGAGATAATTTTTTTTTTTCGTAAGCATCAAAAACATCTCAACTATATTATATTCCAAAACAGTAACATGATGTATGCCGAATATAAAAAAGGAAATCGATTTCATCCTGTTGTTCCCGCGAACCGATCCATTCGCTTGACTCCCATGAAAGTTCAATTTTTTTCATTTTTTTAAATCGCGGTTAATTGTTGCTGCATGTATTAACTACTTTATGTATTAATTAATTCGACAATATTTACCGTTTTGCGGGCCCAATTTTTTTCCGCAGCCGTTACGCTAACACCGCCGATAATTTCCTACAAGAATTGAACAGCGGCCCAGGTAGGAAATCAAAAGGCTGACGATGGAAACAAGCTTGTGCGAGCCTTGCTTCACCGAGCCTGAGTGAGACAGGCCTGGGCCAGGTTTCATTGCATCGTTTGGAGCAGCCTGGAACCAAGACTGGCTGCTTAGCCTAAACTCAGGGTTATTTCAAGCTTTATTCAGCCGGTGAATTTTAAGGCTAAAAAATCAAGGCTGGACGCAGGCTTGTTCAGGTTGTGATAAAATAAAATAAGTTTAAAATAATATTTTTTCTGTACTTTTAAGAAAAAAAAATTTAACAATAAATGCGAGAATATTTTGAAATTGTGCATCTGCAAAAAAAATTACAGTACTGACATTTTACTTCATCCTCTATCTTAATTTTCTAAATCAATTTGACGCAATAAACATCGACATTTTTCCACTTGAAAAAATGAACTTTTTTCGTTTAGACATTCTCATGAATTAAGTAAGAAACAAAACAGCCATGAAATAAATATTACCTACAGTGATATGCACACAAAGCGAAGTTATGTTGCACTATAGTGACACTCTTATTCAATGTGAAATATTTTCGACAAAGTATTGATTTGAGCCGAGAAAAAGATAGTCAGTTTGATGCGATAGCAATCGAAATTTTTTCACTCGAATGTACGATCTTTTTTGCTTAGATATTTTTACGAATTAAATATAAAATGACAAAATCATGAAATTGGAATTAATTATGCATACAATATTATGAACGCACAGCAAGATTATGTAGCACTAGTTACAAACTTCTTTAATGTGAAATATTAACAAGTATGTGATCGTTTCGAGTTGATAAAATATATAGATGGTAAAATGTATAGATAAAATAAAATTTAAAAAATGGAATAGATAAAATTAATTTCGCTACTCTAGTTTTCTCAGCTCGAATCTATCACATACTTGTCGACAATATTTTACATTGAATACGTGTGTAACTAGTGCAACATAATATATTGTATGCGTAACTGATATATATTTCGCGGCTGTCTCGTTTTTTATTTAATTTGTAAAAAAGCCTAAACGAAAAAGTTCGTACGATCGATCGCACACAAAATGAAACGAAGATATCTTAACTAAAAAGTTCGTTATTTCGAGTGAAAAAATTTCGATTGTTATCGCGTCAAACTGACTCTCCTTTTCTCGGCTCAAATCTATCCCACACTTGTCGACAATATTTTACATTGAATACATATGTAACTGGTGCAACATAACCTATTGTATGCATTACTAATATATATTTCGTGACTGTTTCGTTTTTCGTTTAATTCGTAAAAATGCCAAAACGAAAAAGTTCGTATCATCGTGTGAAAAAATTTCGAATACTGTCACGTCAAATTGACTCAGAAAATTAGAATAACGATCGCGATGAAGTGATTGTGCCAGTGGAATGTCAAGAAGGAGCGGAAGTATCGATGCCAGTGGCGAGCCCACCGTCATCATCTGGAGAAAATATCGAGCAAAGCTCTGAGAGTGAAGACGATGACAGTGCATCAGTGACCCAGCTTTCCAGTGACCCAGGCGATGAACCTGTCATAAATCGTCCAACACTAACAGATGAGCTTAAGGATTGGGTGATTAGTAATATTACTAATATGGACTCAAAAGCCGTTACGGATATTCTACAAATATTCCGACGTCGAGGTCACAGGGATATTCCACCAACTGCAGGAGCATTATTGAGATATGCTCATTGTGTCAACAGTCGACCCATGTTATCGAAACGAAATTCGATTGGGCAATACGTTTATCTCGGAATCCAAAATGGGTTGAACAAACGCCTGGAATCTGGGATATATCGTGAAAATAACGTACGCGTTCTCGTACATATCGATGGGATGACTGTGTATAACAACAGCCAAGGGTCATTGTGGCCTATCGTTATGACGATTTTCCACGATGATTATGACTGCAGGCCTTTTGTGGTGAGTTCACACCCACAATAATAATATGTTTATTTTTTAGTTGTATTTATCCCTCAATGTACGAGCGTCGAGCTCCCACACCGGACCGCATGTCCACTTCTGTCGGTCAATAATAACAATAACAATTTATTAATTTTTTAGATGCAATTTTCATTAAGGGGTTAGACTCCTCTGGAGCGTGAAAAATAAGAGCAATGTTTGGGAATTTTTTTTGCTCTACCAATAAAGCGATCAAAAATTCACTTTAGAGCTGTATTAAGTACATAATAAGGTATATATAGATTTTTTTAAAATAAAGAATACAAAATGGCGTCATAACGCGTTTTTCTCGAAATCATGTCTTTGAAACTGGTGGGCAGTATAACTTGTGCAATTTTTATCCGATCGACTTAAAATTTTCACTGCAGCTTCTTAGATACATTATCTAAACCAGTACACACAGTTATCGTTAAATATTGATTTTTTGCAAAATGGCGGCAGTTTGAAAAAAGATTAAAAATTTTTATAAAAAAAGACTTTATACGGTGTTTATAAAAACCGTAATTTGTATCAGATCGTAAAAATCGTATGTACCGCTATAGATAATATATCTAAGAAGCTACGGTTCAAATTTTAAGTCGATCGGATAAAATCTGCACGAGTTATACTGCCCACCAGTTTGAAAAACACAATTTCGAGAAAAACGCGTTATGGCGCCGTTTTGTATTTTTTATCGAAAAAAATCTGTATATACCTTATTACGTACTTAATACAGCCCGAAAATGAATTTTCGATCGCTTTATTGGTAGAGCAAAAAAAAATCCCAAAGATTGCTTTCATTTTTCGCGCCCCAGAGGGGTCTAACCCTTTACAATTTTTTGGTAATTATTTAGAAAATGATCCCCATCTCGGAGGGGGGTGGAGTTTTTTTCAGAATAAATACCCTTTTTCAGATTGTTCACACTTGTCTCTGTTGACTGGCCAATTTGTATAGTTCTACAAATTGGCGATTTACGAAATTATTTTCCTCAGATTGAGATTTTAATTTAATTTTATTCTGTATTAGGTGGCTTTATACTACGGTGATGCTAAACCGAAATTCGCGGAGGAGTTCTTAAGGGACTTTGCCAACGAATCGAGTGCATTGACCGAAAAGGGATTGACAACGACTGACAAAACGTACACCTTCAAAGTTGCTGCAATAATTGGAGACGGACCTGCAAGAGCGTACATGAGATTTACAAAACACCCTGGAGGTTTTTCAGCGTGCGAACGGTGCACGATCCCTGGTGTCACTGAAAATCGCAAGAGAGTTTATCCGGAAACCGATTATCCGAAACGGACTAAAGAGAGTTTGATCACTCGTGCTGATAAGGAACACCAACCCACTGACACCAGAAGTCCCTTATTCGACATACCAGGATTTGATCCAGTGAAGGATTTTCCGCAAGATATTATGCACATGTTGTTCCTGAATCTCACGAAGAATTTACTCTCTTACTGGACCAGCAGTCTCAAAAGGGATAAGCGGGAAACGTTTAAAGCTCTCATGCGCGCAATACGCTTCTTGGATATCGTGGCCACGCGACGGCAACGCCGTCTGCCATCTAGTGGAGGCAACTCGTGGTCGTTCTTCTCAGAAGAGTACACATATGATTCGCATACAAATCGCTGCACGTTTTAAATTATTTATGTATTTGGTGCAATACCACATTGTTAAGGTGCAATTGTGAGCCACACTCTTATCACGTGTAGCTTCCAGAATATTTATGGAATTTCTGAAATATGGAAAGCCTTGAAATACATTTTAAAAAAATTTCATTCATTTTTATGCATTTTTAAGTACAAAAACTATAGTTTAACGTAACGCCTCAAAAATAGGTGGACTAGGTAGCTCCATACAACACGACAACAGCTTGTCTAAAACAAAAAAATCAAAGTCCATTACATTCAGTATGACACCAGCTCCAAAATGACGCTGGGATGTAAAGTTTTATCAAAAAATAAAAAAAAATGGCAGATGAAAAACGAAAGAAGTAAAAAAAACGCGGTTTACGCAAAAAAAAGGAAAAAATAAAAATTTTAAAACCATCGAGGGTCATCTTGTTGCGAATCATGTTTACAATATGTGGTTCAAATTTCAAGAGAATCGGTTTATTAGTTTTAGAGATACGATGGAGCTAGATTTTGAAAATATTGTTTCGAGAAAAACGCGTTTGAAGTCCATTAAAACTATTAATTTATTAAACTCTTACCTAAACTCAATCGGCAATTCCTGCACCATACAAAATCCCTTCTGATTGCTCATTATCGTCGATTTCTTCAAGTCTTGCTTGCTATCGATTTTTAAAAATTTTTATAGGCCCCTTAATACGGAGGAAGGGTCTCGTTTCCACAATGTTTATCTCTACAACTCTGCAAGTTCGTTTTTCAACTGTACAATGACTTATCTCTCATCTGTACAAACTCGGCAATCCACCAACCGACGAGAGTCTCAAGTTTGCAATATTGAACCGCTACAATTATCTAGCCTTATGATCATCCCTACAACGTATTTATTCGGATTTGTATCAACTACACAATGAGGCAGTTGCAATATGCTTTAATTCTACAATGTTGATACATTGTAGAATTGTGGGAACGAGACCCTTCCAATACGGACAGCATACAGCTGACCGCAGTCGAACGTCCACGAATTGCCTGAATCTGCCACCAAGCGGCGCCACTCGAGATATCCAAGAGGCGTACATGTGAGCAAGGCGTGTGTGTGAGGAGAGGACGAGTGTGTGCCTAGCCGGCGACAGTGTACAACGCGGCGTCTAACCGAGTCGTGATTATCGTTCTACATACGTATTGGTGATTGTTTTGTGTGGGTGGGAAAGGTGGAAAACGGAAATTTTGTGAGAACAGCTTTTGGAAGAAAAACTTGGTCATCAGGCGTGGTAAGTAAACGAATGTGTAATCTAGTGCGTCATACAAACTGATGCTAACCTCGAAACGTGCCGCGTGTGCTGTGTGCAGTGCTACGTTGTGTGCTTCAAAATGGACGTTTTACTCGAACCTTTTTTTCCCTATGATTTCAGATGGATAAATACAAGTGTGAGCGGCAAAATTCTGCGGTCGGGCATTTTTACAAGGAAAGGACCGAAAACGGGAAAAAAGTGGTAGAATTATTACCTAAATCATGGTTGATAGAAGGCGATGATGAAGAATGGTCTTGTCGTTGGCCGCCGAAGAAAGACCAAAAGTCCGTCATAAATTGGGTAAAAGATAGAAAGGCCCCTCAAAATGGATGGGAGATTTTTAAAAATCTCAAAATTCTTTGCTGGGCCGGTATAAAATCAATTTAAAAAAATTTAATACAAAAATAAAAAAAAACAGCTGAATTCTTGATGCTTTCTTTTCTCTTTTGTCTTTTAATAGAGTCATACGAAGATGGGATTCGTCGCTTAAACCGCTCGTACAGTCAAGCAAACGACATCGTCACAGATACGGACATAGAAAGTCCTCGGAGCAAAATAACTGTTATATAAAAAAAAAGGGCGAGAGAATTGATGACAAAAAATGAATCCTCCAGTAACAGCAGCGACGATAAACAACCGATGTACAAAAGAAAATCAAAAAGTATTTAAAAAAAAGGCTCAGATCATTCATCAACACAAACAACAGTGATGTTGAAAATTCGCCTATAAAAAAAAAAATCAGCAAGCCGATAAGAGCTCAGGTGAAAACTCTCCGACGAGGACTAACTCAGATCTCTTGGCAAAAAATCAGCAAGTCTGTACAAGCTCCGGTGAAAACTCTCCGAAGAGAACTAATTCAGGTCTATCGGCAAAGATTCTGAGAGAAATTGAGAACAAGGAATCTACAAGTACTATGCAAAAAGATGCATACACACAAAAAAAACACAGCAACACATCGGGATACTTCACTCCACGTTCAGGTGAGTAATTGTTTTATCATCGGTTTGATAGGTTTCTAGTTTTTATGATTCCACTTTGAAAACGGTTTTTTTTTGTCATTAGTTGCAGGATATGGATCCAGTTATAGCTGCAAAGAAAAAAACGACGTGCACGCGCTACGGCAACATATTACAGATCCTGGTTTGGGTAAGGCTTTAGTATATATAATAAATAAGTAAATATATCATAAATAAATAATATATATTATTTACATTGATAAATAAATCAAATGAAAAGAATTTAAAAAATTGATTACATGAAAATAACAAAAATTTGAAAATAAATCAAATAAAAATATACTGTATAAAAGATATAGTTTAGGAATTAATCATGTTTTTTTTTTGCATTTCAGGTGCCATCGCGAATTTTCTGAGTGTCAAACTTGACTTGGCCTTTGAAAAGCTGGAGAGAAAACTAACGAATACGAGGAGAAGTTTAACTTACGACCTGCAACAAAAATTGGACCGCTTCTCGCTACCCATGGGCGATCAGGATTCGTACATGGATATTTTTGGCGTAGAATTTCCAATAAAAACGATGAACGATTTCGAAAAATTCGAAAATAATTTGGATACAAACAAGGGTGATGCCGGCATGAAAGAAGAAGCGAAGAAAAAACGAACTTTTCTGGTGATAAAATCTTCATTTAAAAATAATACCGTTTTGAGTAAGCTGTAATTAGAAGTTGTTGATCAAGAGGGGAGAGTAATGTAAATGCACATTTGTTCAAGATTTGTTCACAACGAAATGTGAAATTTATCGAATCAACATACAAAATTTCATTTCTTGATAAAAAAATCTTGAAAAACGTACGTTTACATGGCTCTACCTCCTTAATTATGATTATAATAATAAATGAATAATTATAACAAAAAAATAGTTTAAATAAATAAATAAACGCAATAAATAGATGAATATAACCACTAAATAAATTTAATAAATAATGACTGCCCGCTGAATTGTTACAGAAAAAAAAATATACAAACCAATTATCTCAGTACCATGAATTTACGAAGGCCGCCAACGCAATTATTGGAGGAACCATTGATCGGGACATGCAGCTACTTTTTGGCGGTCAAGGGAGAGAGACGCAAAATATTCAAGCCAAGCGAGCTTACAATCAAACGGTGGCGTTCAAGTGTATGGAGGGTATGATATTTTTTTCATAGTTTTCCTTTATTTAGACAAAAGTATTGATTTTTTATGATCAACGACTTTTTTCTTCCACAGAGGTACTCCTGGAGAAGTTTCCAAACCCCAAAATATCAGTGCTTACAGCGACAAGCAACTATTTGTCGGGTGCGAAGGCACGAAAAACAACAAAAGCGAAGGAGGCAGCTCAAAACATTTAACCCATAGCCACAACACTCCCTTTGAGGTCACACACTCACCAAACACTCGGCCAAAATTGGCCGAGATATCCACAAGTAAAGTCCAACGGTGAGTAAACAATGGCACCGTAGTTTCGGCATCCAAGCGAGCGTAGGCGCGGATTCAAATCCATATTCCGGTAAGTGGATGTAAAGTTTCAATTTTGAATTTTGAAATTTGAGTTCTTAACGTTATCCGGTCGCCCAAATAAGGTATTAAATAATAAATAAAAAATGTTAAACCATGTTATCCATGAAAGATCGAAAAACTCGAAAGATCTTTTGATCTTTG
Source organism: Ophion costatus (assembly GCA_951751655.1). Taxonomy (NCBI): domain Eukaryota; kingdom Metazoa; phylum Arthropoda; class Insecta; order Hymenoptera; family Ichneumonidae; genus Ophion; species Ophion costatus. The sequence goes on along the minus strand of OX632356.1, from coordinate 53,952,993 downwards.
GATCTTTCGAGTAAACAGTGGACAATATTGTCTAACACTTTTTATTTATTATTTAATACTTTATTTTCGGCGACCGGATGAGGTTCAAAATTCAAATTTGAAAATTCGTAATTGAAAGTCTGAACTTTCAATTTCAATTTAGCAAAAAACAATGGATTTGAATCCACTTGCGCGAACGTCGATTCGAACTTGCGCCTACTCTCGCTTGGACGCCGAAACTGCTGTGCCATAGTTTACTCACTCTAATCGTAAATATCTCGGCCAATTTTTGTCTCACGACATTTAAAAAAAAGCGTTTTGTTTGGAAAAAGACACCCAAAATGCTCACCAACGGAAAACTACTAGTTAAGATACACCCTGTATATTTTATAACAAATAATATAATAAATAATAAATATATATAATAAATAAGATCAAAACAAGCCTTGTTTCTCTGTTTCAGGCTTAGTACAGGTTATTCTACCACCCTTTGGCCAAGCCTGTGTGCAAGAGCCTGAAACCGCGTTATCATTCAGAGCTTCAGCTAGGCCTGAAATCAGGCTGGAATCAGGCCTGAAGCGACGAAACAAGCTTTTCTACCAGCCTTTGGTCAAGCCTGTGTGCAAGAGCCTGAAACCGCGTTATCATTCAGAGCTTCAGCTAGGCTTGAAATCAGGCTGGTCCTCAGCCTGAATTAAAAAATGTGAGCCTTGTTTCAGAGCTTGGCGAGCCCTTTTTTCATCGTCAATTCCTACCTGGGCGGATCAACCCCAACGCCGGCACCGGAAGACGCTTAAGTTTCAACAGACGCTGCACCAACCATTCTGCTGGTACTAGCAATCACTAAAACTATCTTACTATTCCAACTTTTCACATTTTGTTCAGGCTAAATTTTTTTAATCATCGTCCAAGCCGATGTTTTCGTTGGAAACGCACCTATCTTTAGGTTTTTCTTACTCTGCGCTACGTCATCGTGATTTCATATTTATTTAGATTTTTTGTATTTAGGTTTTTTAGGTTATAATTTTTTTCGAATTAGACTTTTTAGATTCAGAATCTTTAGATTTCGATTTCTTAGAATGTTTAGATTTTTTCATTTAGATCTTTAGTTTCCGATTTTGCCGATCGTTTCGATCTTCCGAAACTATATTTTTATTTAATTCTTTAGACTTTTTAGTACTTCAGACCACCCTCCGATTTATAGGGCTGATATTTATCGTGTTTCATGTTCCAATGCATTTTATTACAGCGGGCCCCGCCTCAAAGCGAATATAAAAAGACGTAGGCGTTAATAATGTTGCCATTAACTCACCATATGAAGAATTGGATAACTGGAAATAATCGTACTGTCTGGTACACCAGTATCGGCCAGCTGACGGGTTTCATTCGCTGCTTTTGAATTATGTTATACATAGTCGTTTAGATGGACCAAATGGTACCATCTTTTTGTAAGCTTACATCTTACAAGCATTCTACATTTTTCTTCAATAAAGTTTTCAGATTCTATCGAGCAAATAACAGTGTGACTTTTTTCTCATTTTTACGTGCAACTGTTTTCCTGCGATTCTGTATTCAATAGTGCAAAGATATTTCGTATTGGATTTACCAAGGAATATTTGTAAAATAATAAATTGTGTGTACATATGCATGCGAGTGCGTTGAATTATTTCTCCTTTACCATTCAAAATGATCACCTATCTCGAGAAAGTCCGGATGTTCTTTGTAAGATTGATCCCTTTTAAGAACTTTGAAAAAGAAAAAAAGAACGCCGAGTAATAACAATAAATCTCCGAAAACAATATCGCTTATTTACCCATATTAATGCTACCATATTCTGATTTATCTTAAAATACTTTTTCTTTCTAATTAAACAAAGGTTTTATTATATTTTTTCAATTCAAATGTACAATAAGATTGAAATAACTTTTTATAAAATAGCAAGCTGGATATTCTTTGTAAGATTGATCCCTTTTAAGAACTTTGAAAAAGTAAAAAAGAACGCCGAGTAATAAAAATAAATCCCCGAAAACAATATTGCTTGTTTACCCATATTAATGCTACCATATTCTGATTTATCTTAAAATACTTCTTCTTTTTAATTAAACAAAGGTTTTATTACATTTTTTCAATTCAAATGTACAATAAGAGTGAAATAACTTTTTATAAAATAGCTAAGCAAGCTTACGAGAAATGTTGTAAACAAAATTGTTACCTTAGTCATAATATGTTTCGAAATATCGCATTAAAAAAATCATATTACTGTTATAACAGAAAATTGATATAACCATTATTGTTATCGTTTTTCTTTTTTAATGTAGATTTATTCCACTGCACTTCCTGGTTGTTGACCCTTAAACCCCATGTCCTATGTGCCACGGTAATCGAGATATGATTTTAGACGTTTTTTACTTCAGTTGCGCGTTTAAAACGTCATAACTTTTTTGTTCTGAGGGTGTCCAAATTCAAGGATCATTTTCACCCCATAAAAACGTTTGACTGCAGATTTAAAAAATACATGTGTCTTAGATTGCCGTGAAGAAGAAAATATCGAAAATTGACCGTATGCAGAGGGGGACACCGGAAATGGTTTCCTTACAAGGCATACCTAGCTAGCCAATAATGGTCAGAATTAACAAAGTGAAGTTATGTGACTAACAATAAGTATAGTTCCATCGCGTGATTGGCTCACTGCTGGTTAAGGAGCCTGAGATACAGATGGCACTGCGAATGAAAAAAAATCCTCAAGAGGGTATTTCGTGATGATCTAACCAGCACTAGCCAACTGGGACCCGCACAAGCCAGAATAAATGATCGGACAAATCCAATTTACGGCTATCTAATTCTATGCGATTTTCGCTCTCAATGCTATCGAACTCAAGTAATTAATCCCATCATATTATGAACATTTGATGATCCATCCATTTTTTAATAATTCAACTGTTGTATAATGTAAAATATGTAGATGATACAAAAATTCAGAAGTTAACCAAGTGAACAACGTCACAATGAATCACCCAGAGATTCCGGGATCGAAACCATGTTGCCCGACAGCGTTTGTCTGATATACTTTAAAATTGAACCGTTAATATATTTACAGCGTCAAAATCATAACCGATATTAGTGGGTAACGAAAACTATCGTAAAAACTATCGTAAAAAAATTCACGAAACAAAATATGTATAAATAGCCACAAGATTATTTTTTATCTAGTCGTCACCTAATTTTTTCTTCTAATACACTAGCTTACAAAACCAGGACAGAAATCATATACAGCCATGAGATTTCTCTTTTTATTTAGTCACCATCTAATTTTTTTGTATGTAGTCACTAGACGACCAAAGTGATACAAGGCTGGATAGCGAATAGCTGAAACGGCTAACTAATGGCGATTCGAAACATAACCTTACTAGCTTGTGGCGGTGATCACTAGGCGGTGATGAGTTGTTTTCCACTCGGGTAATAATGTCGCAGACGCTTATGGCTTTTCTTCTTATTTTTTCCTCAATTATTATACGGTGAGGTGTTGACTCACGTGCCAGGGCTATAGTGTCCTCTAGTTCGATTTTTAAGACCCTAGTGGATCGGGGAATAATAGATGTCTATTAATAGAAACGAGGATAAATTACTCGCAGCAAATATTTTTAAAAAAATCGAGAAACGTTTGCCACCGTTACTTTTTTCCGGGTCGACTGTGGCGTACGTATTATTCTGTACAGTAGATGCTGTTAATTCTCATTACAAGGGAATTGTGTGCTATTTGTTCGAATACCAATGCGTTACCTTATTTTTAACGAAGACAAAAATAAAATGCGAAAATAAACGAAAACCTAAAGAAGCGGATATAAAAATATACTGATAGTAATATCGTAATATATAATCGTAATATATCGTAATATATAATATAGTAATATATTATATCGTAATATATAATATCGTATTATATAATATAGTAATATATAATATAGTAATATTTGCCTCGTGGATGAAATGCCAACCAAATAATAATGAAGGTACTTTAACAAAAAAATGTAAAGTTACGGCCGAATATACAAGCTTGTCGCTTAGTATTTTTTGTATTACGAAACAAAATTTACGCCAGTAAAGAGAATGAAAAATCATCATTTTAGAATTTTCTCGTAAGAAGTATAATGAACTGAATCTGTAATTTATTGTTGAAAAAACAGGCACTCAGTCGTTTTCTTTGCGAATGTTCGAATCGATAACGTTTTTTTAAATAGAATTTTCCCTATTGCAGATGTCAGCGCCGCTTCACGTATATCTCCGATTCTAGTCCCCTTTCTCATGTAATTTTGCGTCATAGATCCGAAATAATGATATTTTTGGTGAAGTGAAGAATTATTTTGAAAAAATACATACTCGGGGTACATCCGTACAGTACAAATGTGTCCCAACGGAACGGAAAAATGTTGTCGTCTTCAACAAAAATCTAAAACGACTGCCGATAACTGACCTACCAAACGATAAACTAACGAATGTTCAGCAATTACAGTGAATTATTAACAAATTGAAGCGAAAATTACAATAGATATGCCAATTTTGAAGTCACATGAAAAATTGACTTATGCAGTGCCAAAACACATTGCTATCCGTGCAGACATGTGAGTCGGGAAAAAGTACGGCCCCTGATTTGCCTTCCCTAAATAATATCAGGCTCTGGTCGGGCCTCCCACCCTGGCGTAGGTTCCCAATGTAACGGGTCTAAGGCTAGGTCCCCATTCGCCATTTCCTTTCTGGGGAATTGATGAGGAACAGGCCGGACAACAAGCGGTAAATGACAAGTAAAGTTATAAGGAATAGAACGGGAAATAACCAGGAACAAACGAGGAACTAGTTAACTGCGTCCCGTTATGGTATAGACCTTTGCACTTTTTTTTATCCAAAAAGTTCACCTGTTTGAGGAAAAATTATTCTCCTAATTTTGTGGAGGGGGAGTAAGGCGTTTAATTGAAGTTCCGCGTCTCTTTATTACATAACTATGTAGTTTCCTCTTTTTCGCTTGTTCAAATAGGCATATGGTTCCATCAGGTGCCCAGCCTCGTGGCTTCCAGTATAAAAACGTCAGCCTAATTTCTCACATTCATTCGTGCTTCTTATCTCGTCTCAGAGGGAGTGTTAAGCTGCTCCTTTCTCATTCGCCGCTTCGAGTACCTCAACAGTTCAATCATTATTCAGAAATTCATATATGCGACTCAATAAAAATAATTTGAACGTCGATCGAATTATATGAGAGGTCGTTGATTAATATTGAGCGGAGAAATTGTAGACGGTTTGAAGTTTCACCAGGTAAATATACGTAGTTCATCAGCGAAAAATAAATCAATAATTCGTAATAAGAAGTGTGCTACTTCGGCAGATTAATAAACGTTAATACACGTGGGTGTAATTTATTTCGCTTACCGAAAGTTATTGCACCTATAAAAAAACGTTTTATTTTCAGGAAAATGTTTACAATCATGCAGAGGATCGCCTTCGCCCTTCTCGCCGCAGCCTTCGTGTCAGCAAGATCTATCACAGACGTCCGTTCCGATCCGGTTCGTATCGAAAATGTTACATTAATATTAAATCAGCTGACAATAATAATTGTAATTACAGTATTCAAAACAATTAGTAGTTTTAAACATTAATGGGTGAGCGCGTTCGACCGTTTGTAAAAACCAACAAAAAAACAAGCATTATCCTTCCACCTGTTTTTTTGGCTGCAAAATTCTATTGTTCTAATTATTTTGTAGAGATACGATGCTGTGGCGCACTTATATTCCGCCGACGATAATAAGCTGGTCGGATCATTCAGTTTTATGCCGTCGTCGAGGTCGCCCGGTGAGGTTCTTGTTAGGGTTGGCCAACCAATCAGTTTTACTTTGAAACATCGGTATGTCTTCACCACTCTATATCGCATCGACGATCTTAGGCCGGGGTGCGTGACGGTCGGAATACCGGTAAGCAAATTATTGCACTTCTGATACTTAAAACGCAATGTATTTTTAACACACCAACAACAACGACAAAACAAGTGAGAGTTGCTACTAAGACAACTAAGTGGAGTAGCCCAATTTAAAGAAATCGTTGAATGTGAACAATCGAACGGTCAGGTTTAACAATATAAATTTAGCATTTTTAAGGTTGTTATTTTATTTTTTGAAGATACGACATGTTGAATTATGAATCGAATAAATTTTAGAGTTTCTATCTATCAATTTTAATTTGGGACATACCGTATTGAACGAAGGTTACACGATAATAAAAATAAACTTCTAAATCCCTATCCTTACTTGACTAATATGAATATGTTCTATTATTATTTATTTATATTACTAATACGAAATGTTTATATAAATTATATTTATATATAACATTCGGAACTGGACATGAAAAAAGGAATTGCGTCGTTTACATTTTTCCATGTCCTGTTCCATTTTTTAACCCACGGTCATGATTTTCAAATTTCTTGCTGGCTACCTTGATAGTACCATACTAACTCAAAGTCTTTGCAAATTAGCAATACACATCTGAAGTAATAGGAACGTAGTTGGGCTACGTCCTGATCTTAAATTTCTGTATTCTGCTTAATAGATTTAGTTGTTATTGTATTTTTTACTCGTCATTGTCGTTGTGGTCGTTATTCGATGCTGGGAATGGATTCAATAATAATTTATTATTGCCTTTCATCATTTCTTTGCCACTTTATAGTTGACCAATTCCGAGGGTTATACAACATTTGTTTACAATGGCGAAATCATGCCGTTGGGTAGTGAAGAAGCTTTCGAGCCATCGCGACGAGAAAGGTCGATGCGCGGTACTGTAGATAGCATTGTAGACCAGGTCGTTGTAATGCATGCCTATAAGCAGGGGCATGGCGTATTCTCGGCTGTCGCATGTGGTAAAATGTGAGTAACCTCAACCCAGTCGCGCTCTATTAGGGTTCTGTACATATAACCATTTCACTTATTTTAACTAGATATTTAATTAAGTAATGTTCTTTTCCTGTCTTAGTTCTTAGGTAGTACTGAACTGAAACTATATAGGGTGATGGTAGCTGAAGAAAGCTTTGTATAATCCTGCTGTGGGCTCATAATGAGAATATGTAAAATTATTATTATTTGAATATTTACAATAGCAAATTACTCATTTTTGGAGTCGGCACCAGACAGTTGCCAATGTTTTCACATTTTTCGCAGAAAAAGAGGAAGCAAAAAAAAAAAACTGAATTACAGGATCTAAAGTTTTTCTTAATTGGCAATGTCGTTTCTTCCGTCACGTCAGTATTTCGTTGTTGGCTGACACCGACTCCAAAGATAAGTCATTTGGTATTATAAATATTAAAATAACAATAAATTATTATATATACATTATGAATGGGCGTTTGTATTATGTATACAATAAATTATTATATATACTACATTATGAATCGACGTATTCGGTATTTGATTTTTAAATACAGTATTTGGTACATAATGGGGCAAAAATTGTCTAAAATTGACCATTTTGACGAACCCCCATTTCATTATTTCTGAAGATAATAAAGAAGAAAAAAATATTTTTACTCTATCAATGAGCTTTAAAAAATGACACCGGACATGCCAGGGTAAGAAAGAAAATTCTGCTCCTTTTTCATGGATAGGACCCCCATGAAATACCATTTAATTGAATTTCTTATAGAATGTACGGATTTCAACATTTTACCCAAAATATCCAGATTTTAGGTCTGAAACTTATCCCGTTCACGAGCTAGAGACCCGCGACATACCGACGGACAAACCAGTGTCATTAATAGGATGCCGTTTTACCCTTTGGGTACGAACCCTAAAAATCGCATCGCACTCGTCAACTGTCGTCAGATTTTCGATTCAAAGTTCAAAAGTGACAGACAAAATCCCATCGTAGTGTATAAAGAGGATGCAGCGTGTTCGTTGGTGGGGTAAACGTTTCTTTTTTTATAACTCGACGGCAAGCCGCTGCCGCATCTCTTGATGTTACTCTTGATGTTCAGGCTTCCTCTCCATTTGCGTTTCCTTGATTTTCACAGCGGTTTTTCGTATGGTCGAGATAATTTTTTTTTTCATAAGTATCAAAAACATCTCAACTATATTATATTCCGAAACCGTAACAACATGTATGCCGAATATAAAAAAAGGAAAGCGATTTCATCCTATTGTTCCCCCGAAACGTTCCATTGGCTTGACTCTCACGAAACTTCATTTTTACCATTTCGTTAAATCGCGTCTAATTGTTGCTGCATGTTTGCTCAATTCGACAATATTTAACGTGTTGCGCGCTCCATTTTTTCCGCAGCCGTTACGCTAATACCACCGATAATTTCCTACAAGAATTGAACGGCAAACCAGCCCTGCCGCCTATGCCGAAAAAACGTGAAACGAACGCAATGCCAGTTTCAAAAGAAGTCAAATCAACCTCGACACCAGCACTGACAGAGGGCAACATAAACTCAACGCCCGTACCGGAAGTTGCTGAGTTTGACCCGTTATCAGTCATACCGCTACCGACATATTTTGCATTAAAATCGTCAACGGTACCAACAATCAATGATGCTGGCTCGCCGTCAATCCCAGACAACGTTGAAGCAACCCCGGTGCCGGTACCAGCAGGCTCAGTATCAACTTCGATACCCGTACTGGAAGAGGCCACCACAACCCCGACGCCGGTATCGGAAGAGGCTGCAGCATCCGGGCTTGTCATAGATACTAAAACAACCTTGGCGCCACTACCGACAGATTTTGCATCAAACCCGTCAACGGTACCAACAATCAATGATGCTGGCTCGCCGTCAATCCCAGACAACGTTGAAGCAACCCCGGTGCCGGTACCAGCAGGCTCAGTATCAACTTCGATACCCGTACTGGAAGAGGCCACCACAACCCCGACGCCGGTATCGGAAGAGGCTGCAGCATCCGGGCTTGTCATAGATACTAAAACAACCTTGGCGCCGCTACCGACAGATTTTGCATCAAACCCGTCAACGGTACCAACAATCAATGATGCTGGCTCGCCGTCAATCCCAGACAACGTTGAAGCAACCCCGGTGCCGGTACCAACAGGCTCAGAATCAACTTCGATACTCGTACTGGAAGAGGCCACCACAGCCCCGACGCCGGTATCGGAAGAGGCTGCAGCATCCGGGCTTGTCATAGATACTAAAACAACCTTGGCGCCGCTACCGACAGATTTTGCATCAAACCCGTCAACGGTACCAACAATCAATGATGCTGGCTCGCCGTCAATCCCAGACAACGTTGAAGCAACCCCGGTGCCGGTACCAACAGGCTCAGAATCAACTTCGATACTCGTACTGGAAGAGGCCACCACAACCCCGACGCCGGTATCGGAAGACGCTGCAGCATCCGGGCTTGTCATAGATACTAAAACAACCTTGGCGCCGCTACCGACAGATTTTGCATCAAACCCGTCAACGGTACCAACAATCAATGATGCTGGCTCGCCGTCAATCCCAGACAACGTTGAAGCAACCCCGGTGCCGGTACCAACAGGCTCAGAATCAACTTCGATACTCGTGCTGGAAGAGGCCACCACAACCCCGACGCCGGTATCGGAAGACGCTGCAGCATCCGGGCTTGTCATAGATACTAAAACAACCTTGGCGCCGCTACCGACAGATTTTGCATCAAACCCGTCAACGGTACCAACAATCAATGATGCTGGCTCGCCGTCAATCCCAGACAACGTTGAAGCAACCCCGGTGCCGGTACCAACAGGCTCAGAATCAACTTCGATACTCGTACTGGAAGAGGCCACCACAACCCCGACGCCGGTATCGGAAGACGCTGCAGCATCCGGGCTTGTCATAGATACTAAAACAACCTTGGCGCCGCTACCGACAGATTTTGCATCAAACCCGTCAACGGTACCAACACTCAATGATGCTGGCTCGCCGTCAATCCCAGACAACGTTGAAGCAACCCCGGTGCCGGTACCAACAGGCTCAGAATCAACTTCGATACTCGTACTGGAAGAGGCCACCACAACCCCGACGCCGGTATCGGAAGACGCTGCAGCATCCGGGCTTGTCATAGATACTAAAACAACCTTGGCGCCGCTACCGACAGATTTCGCATCAAACCCGTCAACGGTACCAACAATCAATGATGCTGGCTCGCCGTCAATCCCAGACAACGTTGAAGCAACCCCGGTGCCGGTACCAACAGGCTCAGAATCAACTTCGATACTCGTACTGGAAGAGGCCACCACAACCCCGACGCCGGTATCGGAAGACGCTGCAGCATCCGGGCTTGTCATAGATACTAAAACAACCTTGGCGCCGCTACCGACAGATTTCGCATCAAACCCGTCAACGGTACCAACAATCAATGATGCTGGCTCGCCGTCAATCCCAGACAACGTTGAAGCAACCCCGGTGCCGGTACCAACAGGCTCAGAATCAACTTCGATACTCGTACTGGAAGAGGCCACCACAACCCCGACGCCGGTATCGGAAGAGGCTGCAGCATCCGGGCTTGTCATAGATACTAAAACAACCTTGGCGCCGCTACCAACAGATTTTGCATCAAACCCGTCAACGGTACCAACAATCAATGATGCTGGCTCGCCGTCAATCCCAGACAACGTTGAAGCAACCCCGGTGCCGGTACCAACAGGCTCAGAATCAACTTCGATACTCGTACTGGAAGAGGCCACCACAACCCCGACGCCGGTATCGGAAGACGCTGCAGCATCCGGGCTTGTCATAGATACTAAAACAACCTTGGCGCCGCTACCGACAGATTTTGCATCAAACCCGTCAACGGTACCAACAATCAATGATGCTGGCTCGCCGTCAATCCCAGACAACGTTGAAGCAACCCCGGTGCCGGTACCAACAGGCTCAGAATCAACTTCGATACTCGTACTGGAAGAGGCCACCACAACCCCGACGCCGGTATCGGAAGACGCTGCAGCATCCGGGCTTGTCATAGATACTAAAACAACCTTGGCGCCGCTACCGACAGATTTTGCATCAAACCCGTCAACGGTACCAACACTCAATGATGCTGGCTCGCCGTCAATCCCAGACAACGTTGAAGCAACCCCGGTGCCGGTACCAACAGGCTCAGAATCAACTTCGATACTCGTACTGGAAGAGGCCACCACAACCCCGACGCCGGTATCGGAAGACGCTGCAGCATCCGGGCTTGTCATAGATACTAAAACAACCTTGGCGCCGCTACCGACAGATTTCGCATCAAACCCGTCAACGGTACCAACAATCAATGATGCTGGCTCGCCGTCAATCCCAGACAACGTTGAAGCAACCCCGGTGCCGGTACCAACAGGCTCAGAATCAACTTCGATACTCGTACTGGAAGAGGCCACCACAACCCCGACGCCGGTATCGGAAGAGGCTGCAGCATCCGGGCTTGTCATAGATACTAAAACAACCTTGGCGCCGCTACCGACAGATTTTGCATCAAACCCGTCAACGGTACCAACAATCAATGATGCTGGCTCGCCGTCAATCCCAGACAACGTTGAAGCAACCCCGGTGCCGGTACCAACAGGCTCAGAATCAACTTCGATACTCGTACTGGAAGAGGCCACCACAACCCCGACGCCGGTATCGGAAGACGCTGCAGCATCCGGGCTTGTCATAGATACTAAAACAACCTTGGCGCCGCTACCGACAGATTTTGCATCAAACCCGTCAACGGTACCAACAATCAATGATGCTGGCTCGCCGTCAATCCCAGACAACGTTGAAGCAACCCCGGTGCCGGTACCAGCAGGCTCAGTATCAACTTCGATACCCGTACTGGAAGAGGCCACCACAACCCCGACGCCGGTATCGGAAGAGGCTGCAGCATCCGGGCTTGTCATAGATACTAAAACAACCTTGGCGCCGCTACCGACAGATTTTGCATCAAACCCGTCAACGGTACCAACAATCAATGATGCTGGCTCGCCGTCAATCCCAGACAACGTTCAAGCAACCCCGGTGCCGGTACCAACAGGCTCAGTAACAACTTCGATACCCGTACTGGAAGAGGCCACCACAACCCCGACGCTGGTATCGGAAGACGCTGAAGCCTCAACAGACGCTGCACCAATCGCACTGCCGGTACGAGCAACCACTAAGACTATCTTACTATTCTAGCTTATCACATTTTGTTCCGGCTAAATTTGAAAACTTATTCGTTCAAAAGCTTGTAAGCTTCTCCAAAAAAACTTGTTTTCAACTGCACAAATGAAAAAGCTTTCAATTCAAAGCGAAACATTTATTTCCGTTTTGAAAATAGCATAGTGAATCTCGTGCAAGTTTTTATCTTACACACGTACGCCTAAATAACAAGCAGTAGTTCTATAAAATAATAATAATAAGAAGAAGAATAATAATTCGCCAGTATTTTTATCCTCACAATTCAATTATTTTCATCAGCGGAAGGCTTTCACGCTGCTACTGCCTGTCAATCCTGACGCTGTAGGGGCTTTCATATTTTACGAGACACGCGAAGACAACACTTTGGTAGTTGGACTTGTAGTTCCAATGATCGCATTGTGGAACGGAGGGACTGCCGTTGCCGTGGTATATCGTTCGGAAGATGTTACGCCCGCGTGTGTGGCGACCGGACCCGCTGTTGCGGTTCGCGATGTAAGCATTAATTACATATCTCATTCCCAAAACCATAAGCAATTCTTACGACAACAATGACGACCGGCTATTTAGGATTCCGAACGGAGTTTCAGAGTGTTAAATTAACATTTAACCATTCTACGTCCCCGATGTGTTCGGCAGATACCAACAGTTTTCCCTTAGATTGGGTTTAAGATTGTAAACCAATGTTGTGAGTTATATTCTGGAAGCCTGTCTTCAAAATTACGCTCATTTCGGTCTGAAACCAACATTTTATTTATTATATTCTAAAGTAGTGCAGTAACAAAATATGTTTATTAAATTTGTATAAAAGCCGTTGTATACGTCGCTATTATATACGAACAGTTCGTTGTCGTTGTTGTTGTTGTTGTTATTTCAGTTGAGGATGAGATGAATACTTTCTCATCATTGTGTCTGTCGATTTTTATGCCAACACGTAATAAGGAGTTCAATGGCACTCGACCAGCGACCCTTTTCATGAGTCGATTCAAGACTCGCCGAGGGCTCTACTATATAAACATTGCGGATTGCGCATCAGTGAGCCCAAAGGCTGACTGTGACATTATGGGCCGTGTCGTCGTTCTTTATACCCTCCAATCAGAGAGTCCCACAGTTTTGGATGATTTCTTACAACCGACCAACACACATACCCCTATCGCATGTGGTTCCATGTGAGTATATCTTAATTATTCCTAATTTCTCGTAATGGAGCGCGTTTACAAATCCGCCGTTCCCCATTTGAGCACTTCCTATTTTCCTAGCAATTCCGGAGTGTTGGATTTTCTTTCGTAAAGTCGTAATACGATGTGTGCATTGCAAACGCACCTATCTTTAGCTTATTCTTATTCTGCACTACTTCGTTGTGATTTCAGATTTAGTTAGATTTTTCAGATGAAATTTTTTTCGAATTAGACTTTTTAGATTCAGTTTCTTTAGATTTTAATTTCTTAGGCTGGTTAGATTTTTTCATTTGTATTTCTCGATTCCGATTTTTCCGATCGTTTCGATCTTCCAGAATTATATTCTTTTACTATTTAGATTGTTTAGCAATTTAGACCACCCTCCGATTAATAAGCTCGATATTTATCGTGTTTCATGTTCCAATGCATTTTATTACAGCGGGCCCCGTCTCATGAACGAAGATAAAAGACGTAGGCGTTAGTAGTATCGTCATTAACTCACTATATGATGAATTGGATAACTGAGGAAATAATCGTACTGTCTGGTACACCAGTATCGGTCAGCTGACGGGTTTATTCGCTGCTTTTGAATTATGTCACACACAGTCGTTTAGATGACCAAATGGTACCATCTTTTTGTAAGCTTAAATCTTATAAGCATTCTTCATTTTTTTCAATAAAGTTTTCAGATTCTATCGAGCAAATAACAGTGTGACTTTTTTCCCATTTTTACGTACAACTGCTTTCCTGCGATTCTGTATACATTATGTGCAAATATATTTCGTATTGGATTTACCAAGGAATATTTGTAAAAGAATAAATTGCGTGTACATATGCGTGTGAGTGCGTTGAATAATTTCTCCTTTACCGTTCAAAATGATCACCTATCTCGAGAAAGTCTGGATATTTTTTGTAAGATTCATCCCTTTTAAGAACTTTGAAAAAGTAAAAAAAGAACGCCAAGTAATAAAAACAAATCCCCGAAATCAATATCACTCGTTTCGCCATATTAATGATACCGTATTCTGATTTATCTTAAAATACTTCTTATTTTAATTTAAACAAAGGTTTTATTCTGTTTTTTTTTCAATATAATGTACAAAAAGCTTGAAATAACTTTTTATAAAATAGCCAAGCAAGTTTACTAGAAATGTTGTAAACAAAATTGTTACCCGAGTCATAATATTGATCGATTTTTTTTAAACATATTACTGTTATAATCAGAAATTGTCATAACCATTATTATTATTGTTGTTTTTTATTATTGTAGATTGATTCCACTGCACGGGGTCTTCCCCCTTAATACATTCTCCACCATATTCCACTACTCATCCCCACCTTGCGGCCGCAGCCGACGTCCCCCCCCTGTATCGTATTCACGATGAAATTTCTGCCATGGGTATAGGGAAACTGCGGAAAACCTTCAATCGCGGAATTATGTAATTGCCTTCAAAATGGACAAAAGGTATCGAACAAAACGGCTCATGTTTTATCTAAATCGGATAATTCTACCTATGTTAATTTCATTGTCGAAATAAAGCGAAAAAACGCTCTCAACTTTTTACTTCACCTAATAATATGCTTACAATATTTTTTTATCTTCGTGAATATCAGTATTTACGATATAAATCGGCAATAAAATTTTAATATACCCGACCGCCAAAACGCTCCCGTTGTTGTATATGTAGTCACGTGACGGCTGACGTCACATGCCAGTGAACAAGGTGAAGGACCACCGCTGAGTTGTCGCATAGAAAACCTTCCTCTCAATTTTTATATGAAAATTGCTAATATGGCAACTATCACTAGAAATAACTATCAATGAACAGAATAAAGGACGGAAATACAGTGAAATAAACTACCAAATCACTCATCACTCGTCACAGGTCTCGTAATGACAGTCTGTTTACTGGCATGTTACGTCACTAGAAATCCAACCAATCCTGGAGCGTTTTCGTTCGCGTGACGGAACGTTCAAATTTATCTAACTCAAAAATTAAAACAAACGAAAATTAATGCATAATTTTTCGATAAAATGATGGAAAATACTTTTCACATACTATATTTTTTCATGATGACAAGAGAATGAGCCATATTTTTAATTTATAACTCGCGAGCTTCCAAAGTCTTAAAAATGCGTAAATGTGTGAAAAATGTCAACTTCTCAATTCACGGTAAAAAAACGAAGAGGTATTTTTAACTCACCTGTCTTTTAAGAAGTTCTCTAGTTTATACCCTTTCTATGTATGTACGTATCTATGTATCTTGAAAAGACATATTATAGAAATGATTCATTAGGTTGTCAAAATAAAGAGGTTGTTTATTTTGTTGTTGTTTATTCATTAGGTTGTCAAAAAAATTCGTTTTTATAATGAATTTAGAAGTTGAATGTTTTCATATATTTACACATTTTTAAGACTTTGGAAACTCAAGAGTCATTTTCTTGAAACCAATGGTATCAATAATGTTTTATTAACAATAAACAACATTGTAGAATGCAACAAAAGTTATTTCGGGACATTTTATAAATTTCATAAATTCAGTTTCATTGACCGCATTTAATTTGGCCAAATAGGATTAGAGAAATTATTCAAATAGACGAGGAATCACTAATTGGAGTGAGTAAATGACGCTGCAACTACGTCAAGTTTATAACTATAGAAAATGAAGTATTTCCATTTTAAAAATATATAAAATCTCCCTAAAAATGTATTAAGCTCGTGCTTAACGAGCCCTTCCTCCGAATCCCTAACGCGAGCCCGTGTGTGTGTGTGTGTGTGTGTGTGTGTGTGTGTGTATAGGCGCCTCGCAAATAATACAAAGAAATATAAATAACTAATATTTAAGCTCGTCCTAAATCTAATATTATGGGCCCGCGTTCGGGGTGAGCGTCTTTTTCTTAAAAAGGGGAATTTTATTGTATGACGCAGAGTGATGATGAATGTCACTATAAATCCCTCTCTCTGGCCGCGTACCCACTCACATAATTCTTGGAGAATGCCACTTAAGGATGTGGAATCCCAAATCGCAAATGATAATAAAATTCTGAAAATTTGGTGCGTTTTTGTATAAAGTATTTCAGAGGTCGTGTAAAAATTTCACGACAATTAGGAAGCTCGTTATTAAACAATTAACATTCACAAATTAAATGTTGTCTTATGGAAACTGATGTAACTTTGCAATAAGTTTTGTTTTACCTCTCAATTTTGTAATATCTACAATATACTGAAAGCAACGGAAACAAAACAAAGTTTATTGAAAATTTTTTTTAAATTTCTTTTAAAAATTGTTCTCAACAAAATGCCAATGATTTAATAACGAGCTTCCTAATCGTCGTGAAATTTCAACACGGCCTCTTAAATACTTCATACAAAAACATACCAAATTTTCAGAATTTTCTTATCATTTTTTATTTCAACCCTTAAGGGGGGAAATCACAGTAAGATTTTCGATTTTTCGAAAAAAAAAAATTTTCGCTTAAAAGGTGCTTTAGGGTCTTAAAAATAATATACCAAATGATGGAATACCGAAAAAGTGTCCGAGTGCCCAAATTTCATGCGTTGAATACAACGCTTTTTCACGACGCTTCACTTTCGTGCATACATATATAACATAAATAGTGATAAAAAACAGCGATATTTGTAAATCATTGTCATTATGAGTGACACATCGTCGAGTCGTGTTAGAAAAGGGACGAAAAAGGATACTGCGTACGAAAATCGACTGTACGGTGCAGGCATTGCAGATTAGAGGTATATGAAATTTTCATATGGTTTCTCAGTACTTAAAACTTTAAACGCGTTTTTCTCGAAACGACTTTTTTGCGAAATCTCGAAATCTCGAAATCTTTACCGATCGACTAGAAATTTTGACAGTAGCTTCGAAACATCTTTCTCCACGGAGCTACGTAGGATTTTTTTTATTTTATATGGCTTAGTTTTTTTTTATCGACAATTTTATGGCGTTTTTTTTGTTAAAAATTTAACTTTATTTTCAAACATGCACCATTTTGCGAAAAATCAATATATCGAAAAAATCCTACGTAGCTCGCTAGCTGTTGTTATATGGAAACTAAAAAATGTTCGTTTTTTCTTCCAGGTCAAAAATTAATCCAGGTCATCGACACGCTTTCAAAAATAGGCGCCTTGGGGCATATGCTGCGCAGCAGCCATTTCAAAATATTTTTCATTGAAAAAATTACATTCTGTACTTTTTTAGTATTGCTATAAAACCTACTTTACAGATTTTCGATTGATACTTTTATTCAGCCAAAATGAATTCCCGAAAATATGCCTATTTTTTTGTGTGCTACTGTGATTTCCCCCCTTAAGGAGGTTGAAGTAATGATGATGGAATTCTGAAAATTTGGTATGTTTTTACATGAGGTATTCAGGAGGTCGTGTAAAAATTTCATGACGATTAAGAAGCTATTTATTGAACAATTTACATTAACATGTTTCATAGGGACTCAACATCCTTAATTTTACGCCACTCGATCTTCGAGAAGTATGTTAATTATTCCTTCAAGCGAATAAATATGACTATTCGTTGGCCTTACACAAGGCCAGCGAATCTCGGGGTTCGCTTCCATTGATCTGTGCGCGCCTTATTAAATGTTGAATCATTTCATTGAGCGATCGCAGCAGACTTCCAGTCGTTACGAAGAATGGTGCTGAAGTTTGCATCGTTGGAACGCAACGAAAGTTCCGTTTTACATTTTATTTTCCACATTTTTATTATTATAGGCGATCTTTTTTGATAGATTTTTATGTAGATCGAAAAATAAATATGTTAAAAAATGGTTGATGGATTTTTGTAGGCGAAATCTGCCGAAATAAATTAAATTCGTTGCAGTCCAACGATGCAAACTTCAGCATCGTAACGAAGATGTAATTGGAGCGTGTCTACTCTCAATGATGAAAGTGTCATTCATTTACCGTCCCATTCCACCAAGGATACGGGAATCAAGGTAGAAACGGAGAACAAACGGAAAGCGAGGGAGAAGGTGTGAGTAACCAAATCTGTACAGATTCGCCTTCGTTCAGGTAAGCAAGGGAATCAGGTGCGATACGCTTCGATGGATAAGTTTGTCAAAGGGAATAAATAGGGAAAACATGATATAAATTATACAAGGTGTTATGTTATGAATGGATAATCCTTCAACTCTCGATAGATCAGATCATGTCCTTCTATATGCTAGAATTCCAGTTCAGTAAAAGCCCCATGGTTTTCGAGATAAAAATCATCTGCCTTTGGTTTTGCTAGACACGCCATATCTACAATTGATAACTTTTTTAACCCAGTTAAAAAAAATACTCTTCGTTATTTTTTTTATCTAGAGAAGTCCTCTTTTCAACCTCAAATGTTATGGAAACTTTATGAAAAAAGGTCTTATGCAGAATTTTCGTACAAACCAATTCGAACATCTGACTGGGATGTAAAGCCTATGGTGTAAAAAGAAATGTACTACGCAAATTGTGTCAATTGCTCAAAAAGCTGCTTAGTTATTGTCGACTCATATTATTTATAGAAATCGCATGCGAAAAACGAACAGCAGATGATTTTTTCCAAAAAATAACACAATGCCTAACATTCCCCGTGGGACTTTTACTAAATGAAATGTCAGCATATAGTAGGATACGATCTGAACTATCGACAGTTATAGGATTATCCATTCATAACAGGACACCCCCATATGCACCTATACATAATTCAACCCCATTTATGTATTCGATTCTCAGGTATTAGGAGGTTGCATTAAAACCCACTTGTTCGTTTATGAAGCACTCATTTTGTAAAAAAAATTGTTTTCTTTTAATCAAAGTTTTCTTCTGATTTTGCAACCTTCTCCTACCCCTCTGGCAAAAGCTCGATCCCGCGTTGGAAGAAGGCCCTGTTGTTTGACGGTATCCACCCATTTTTGGACTTGCCCGTAATTAAGGAACTGTGTATCTTCCAAGGCGTGTTGCATCGGCCAGAGCAAGTGACCACCACGTAGGCCGAGAAGAATACGCTGGCTGATGGAGGGCCTCCCATTCCAGTTCCATCAGTATTTTTTTCGCCGCCAATTCAACTTGGGGCCGAGTGTTGTCGTGCAGCAGAATTACCTTTCACCGATTTGATACTAAGGACGGCCTTGTTTCAATCGAATTATCGTTCAAACGCTCCAGCTGCCGTTGGCAACGTTTGGCGGCAGTGAACCGTTTATTTGGTTTTTACGAGCCCCTAAAGCCCCGCACCCTCCGTATCTCGCCAGATACACAGCATGGCTTTGGGACCATGGATATGCCATTTTCCATTTTGGGACCATAAATATTCCATTTTCCATTTTGGGACCATGAATATTCCATTCGTCACGAGGAACTTTTTTTCTACGCCGCGCAAGCAAATGGTGACGTTTAGTCGATTCGCAATGTCGTTGTCGCTCAGCTTGTGTGGCACCGACTTTTCTTCATTCTGTATCTTCCTCATGGCATGTAAACGTCGCGATACCGTCGACTCATCAACATTGACCTGTTCAACCAATATTTCAAGTGTTCCAGGAGAGTTTTCATTCGGCGAACTTTGCAATTCGGCATGCAACCGAACAGCCAATTACAATGTAACCATCTCACATGTACGTACAAACGCACATTTGCACGTTCATACGGAAAGTTTTCCACGCGATAGTAGCGGCACGCGAGGCGATAGGTCTCGGAGCAACCTCGAGGAACTTAGACATCGGAAATGTTCCTACATGACCGCACGACTCTCTCGAAGATAGCCCACAATGTTATTGCAGTTTGGAATACCCGAGTCTGTGTCACGCCCCTTTTCTCGCCCTCGCTCTCTCCCGCTCTCTTTCTTCGCCGTATTTCCCTTTTTTCCATTATGAGAACGTTCAACGACGGTTCTGACGTGACTTGATGATTTCGATAATAAGACTGTGCTCCCCCCCCCCCCCCCCTCTCTCTCTCTCTCTCTCTCTCTCTCTCTCTCTCTCTCTCTCTCTCTCTCTCTCTCCCTCCCTCCCTCCCTCACCCCCTCGCCGTCGCTCTGTCGTTCTTGCCCTATCGTTCTCCCTCGGAATATGCCGGTTTTCGGTCGGAGCCCGGAGGAAGGAAATGAATGTCGACGCTGTTCGCTTGGGCGATAAGAATTGCGAAGAAAAAACAACCAATCCTGGAAGATGGCAAAAAGTAGCATCTTCGAAAGTCTCCTTGCACTTTACGGAAGTTTGACAAACGTTCGATCACATTCGCGGCGTCGATACGAATCCCAAGATTGCTAAGTGCGAAATTCGAGAAATTATTTAAGTTATTTGGGGTTGAAAGCGTATGTTTTTGAGGCGGCATACCACTGTGATGGGTACAAAAAAAAAACGATTTTTTAACTTTTTCTCAAAGTTTATCTATTCAAGACGATGTGAAAATGATTTAAAGTTGATGTATTGTAAATTAACCAAGTTACGGACGATTCAGTGAGAGCAGGTAGCGCAACGATTTATGCATAGTGAAACGTTCAATCGCGTTTTTTTCGACACGACTTTTCTTGGTCTACAGCTATCGCTGTGCATAGCCGTTCTTTTGGTTTGAATTTTAGTATTGTGTAAGCACCTGAATATGAGTAAAAATTTCGACAAAATTACACCTTTTTGAATACCCGCCATTTTGTGTTTTTTTCTGTCTGTAACAACCGCTACGTACAATCGAATTACATTAAAATAATTTATAAAACTTGTTTATTTTCATTTTTCAGACCGACCATTGTCAAGTTATCGATTTGGCCGTTGTGTCGCATTTTCTATACAGCGGCTCTCTTATACCCCAATAACATTGTTTATTTTTTTTAAACACAAATTGCCACGGAATAAATTCAATATGTGCTTAATAATATACCGTTTTTCCAAATCCCAAAGAAATAATCGAGTCGACAAAAAAATTCGGTAAAACCGACCTTTTTTCGGCCCTTCATAATGGTGTCTTCCCTTAATTTGGTTATTTATACGTAAAATAGATGTATCTCATTCTGTATTATTGAGATATGAGAAGTGGCAAAATTTAGCGCCAAATCATTGAATTGTGATTATATATTAATGTATTATTAGTTTGATAATAATAATAGTAATGATCATATTAATTATAATACGAGGATTAAGATTATTGTCGATCCCCGTATTATCAATATAATTCAATTATTTAGAGGTAAAGTTCCCCTAACTTAATGAAATCGCAAAATAAAAAGCTCATTTGTTTTAACTACGAAATGCGGATGCTGCCTTAAATACTTGAATTAAATATTTAGTTTCATGGTAATAATGATAACAGCGATGAAAGGATCAAGATTAATAATAATATTATCCCCAGTATTTATTATTAATAATAGATTTTATGGCTCCAGGTGACGCACTTCGTCAGGTTGAACTGGGAAACATTCACCTACCCCCAGCGGTTAGGCTGGATCTTAATCTAGGACGTGACAACAATACTGGACAGCACTCGATGACTTCTTATTCTTATTATCATTATAAAATTATATATATGTATGTAGAACTTTCCGTTGAGAAAAAAAATCGATTTTTTTTCTCAACGGAAAATTGAAGTACGTTACGAAAAAGAAAGTTTTGCAAAATTTGAGGGTTCTAAACAATTTTTTAGTTAGTGCTCAAACGCCTTTTTCATGTTTTTTTTTTCATGGATATCGGAGTAGTAATTTTTTTTCTATCTCGATGCAGAAGATGTTAGTACCTGATCCAATGTAAGTCTTGATTTAGTTTTTTCTGTAACAATACAGAATTTTTATTTAAGGATTTTTTTTACCACAAGCAATTTGCATTTGCAGATTAAGAATCAATATATGTAATTCAATTGTGAAAATTATATCAACCCCTCGATGAATAAGAACACGGTGTTTGCATCACTGAACGTCTAATAAGCATGCGTGTTTTTTTGGAGCAATATGTTGTTTTGGAGTAAGAAAACAAACGAAGAAAAAAAAATGAAGGAAAAATCGAAAAAAAAGATTGAACGTCGATTCAGCACTAGCTAAAAAAATGTTTAGACCTCTCAAATTTTGTATGAATTACTTTTTCATAACGTAGTAACATTTTCCGTTGAGCACCGCGAAAAAAAATTAATTTTGTTTTCAACCACCCTAATATCTATAAAGGGCGCGCAATGTTGTCGACCGAATATTTGGTAATAAGCAGATTAGCCAAGAATCACGAATAGACTGCCCTGCTCGATCGCCGGACTCAACTTCACTCGATTTTTCTTTATGGGGGACGTTAAAGGATAAAGCTTATCAAGATATGTCGACAACACCGGAGAACATGCGAGAACGCATCATCAATGCATGCAACAGCATCACTCCGGAAAGCATTCTACGCTCGAAACAGTGTCCGACTGTCCGATTGCGAAAATGCCTGGAAGCTGGTGGAATCTATTGAAATAAAATATAAATTTGAAGGATTTTTGGTATCGATCCGATTTTCATCAATACTGACCTTGAATGACCTTGAATGACTTTGACCCCCGAATGTTTTTTATGCGGCTTGCGGTGGTCCACAAGATCGTTGAAAAAAAATGTACTATTCCATTTTAAAAAGTGGAGGTAACCTTCGCTATGCGTCGGCGCCTACACTGAAATTAAAAAAAACTGGTCGCATTTAACGGCCCCCTTCACACCGTACAACTTTTGTCTGGAAAATTTTTTTGTGACGTCGATAATTACCGAGATATTTTGGGTGGCAGAGATAAAAGGAACACCCTGTATATATATATATATATATGCGTGCGTGCGTGTGTGTGTGTGTGTGTGTGTGTGTGTGTGTGTGTGTGTGTGTGTGTGTGTGTGTGTGTGTGTGTAGTATATAAAATTCAATTATTTGGGCGTGATATTCCCCCGCTTTGCATTTCACACTAATAATGAAAGTTTAAAAAAACATTTCTATTCTTTATTCTCCGCGCGAATTAATTTAATCACCAAATGGAAAATATACACCTGAAGCCTAAATGCACAAGTGAAAGGACGCGAAAGGTTCCGGTGGATCGAAAAATCTCACAATCGTCCAAAACGTTGCACTTTTTGTTCCAAGCACGCGGCTATATACGGATGTATATATGTATCCATTAAAGTCCGTACGTGGATGAGTGATCATCGAGGTGGAGTGAATTAGAGGCAAAGCCGTGTGCATACGACTTTTGTAATCCCGCAAATCGATGCCCAACTGTCATCATCGAGAAGTCTATCCAGTGAGTGAGCGCGTGTTCCCAGACGGATTACGTTGAATGCAAAACGCGAGAGAGAAGAGAAAAAGAAAGAGAGAGAGAGAGAGAGAGAGAGAGAGAGAGAGAGAGAGAGAGAGAGAGTGGGAGACTATAGCCACAATGTTCTGCTTGCGCCAAATCGTTTGATCGAAAGTCGATTTCGCTGATAGCTCTTTACTATCATGATACGGCACGTATGTATACGTATATGATGCGCAAGCTCATGTACTGCGAGCTTTTGAGAGTTCGTGACGTTTTCTCAAGGGGCGCGAACGGCAAAGAGGTAAATATCGGTTTACATAAAGCGGATATTCTTCGATACATACGTATATATAAATATATAAGTATTCATGTTTACGTCTTCTTCGACACTGCACAGAGAGAATACGAGCTTTCGTGCAAAATTTATCAATGAAACCTGTACACTTTCTATTTTCGTACGCCAGAGAATCTCATATCGCATTTCGCCAATCCTCATCTTCGCGTTAATTGAGCTCCACGTATTCGCGGCCAAAATAGGTTCGTAATTTCTTTACGAAAGTTGAAGTATCGCGTTACGTGTGTCATTTTTCTTTTTATAACCAGACAGCCAAGGAAAACGTACTTATTATTAAATACTCGTAGTGCATGCTTATTTTCGTTGGAGCATGTATAGCGAAGGAATTTAATCGAATGGTGAATGAAGAGAAGAGCAAGAAAATAATAATTCTATCGATACGAGATTGTGTGCTAATATGGCTCTCGTAATTTTTGTTTGTTTTTAAATTTAATTTTATTATTGAGTATTATTATTGCTATTATCATAGTGGAATGGTATCGCTGGATGGTCCTCGAGGGCTCCAAACTTATCTCGACGAGGATCCAGCAGTTATGATGCAACCATTCATTACAATTTTTCCGACGAAAAAGGTGGAATTTAAATGAATCCGACCAAAAATTGCGTTGGCCATTATTATCATTAGTCTCCTAGTTGTGTTGTCATTGTTATTGGTCTTCCAATTGTTATCGTGTTGGCATTGTTCATACTTATAATTTATCACTTTTCTGTTGTTTGCTATTACTAGTTTCATTAATATTCTTATTATTGTTGTCATCATTATTATCATTATTATTATTGGTATTGATGTTCACGTTGTTGTTGTCATTGTTATTGCTCTCCATATTGTTATTGTTGTCATTATTATTCTTACTTATAATTATTTACTGTTATTTGCTTATCATTTTTATTATTACTATTATTAGCGGCATAAAAGAAGAGAAGTTAATTACGGCCATCAAGAATTCTGGCACATTTTATTATAATAATTATTATTTGCGCAAAAAGGGAAGTAAATTTAACTACGGCGATCCAAACTTCCATATTGTCATTATCATTCTTATTGACAAAAATGTTCTTTAGTATTATGGTGATGGAAACAACGATGATTTCATTAGTCTCGTTGTAGTAACAATTGTTATTGTTTTCGTAACTATTATTATTATTATTGTTCACTTTTCTGCCGCCATCATTGCGCCTCATCGTTTTCCTCCTTTTCTCACCCCTCCCTTGTCTTTCGAATGAAAATACATACATACTTTACACACCAGTTTTGCCATTGCGGGGTTGTACGCAGAGAAAGACGAAAGAGTAAGAGGAAGACGAAAAAACGCACGAGGCTCGTTGCGGCAATGATAAAGGGAAATAAAGAGGGGGGTGGGGCGGCTCTCGGGCCATCCACCCGCACACGTAAAAAGAAACGTCGAGGCTCTATTAAAAATAAAAGCCAATTGGATCCAATAATTGGGGTTCTAAACAATGGACTACGATCGGTCAACCGTGCCGCACGTATTGGACGATTAAAGAGGGAAAGGGAAAATAGCCAAGGCGAAATAGAGGAGGGGTGGGACACAGAGAAAGAGAGAGGAAGGGAGGGGGAGAGAGAGAGAGAGAGAGAGAGAGAGAGAGAGAGAGCAAAAGATCGACGAGGAGCTTTTTCTCGCATCGTTTCATCCCGTACCATTCCCAGGACTTTTTCCCATCTCCCGTCCTGTTAGCGACACATCTCCGCCCGTGTATGTGCTATATATAAGCAAACAAACGAAATGTGCGTTCACGTGAATCCATTCACGTGGAACAAGGCAATTCGATCTCAACCAAAAAAATTATTGGATATCGAATTTCATCGATGTATATATATATATGTATAAAATTCGAAAATATATAACAACTAAACACGGATATCATGATTGCCAGGCTATTTTTAGCCCTCGTCCCCTCCAATCTACCATTCGATTGACGTCCACTCGGTAAATTCCACTCATCCTCGGTTCTTTTTTTGTCCACTGTGGCAACACGAGTCGTAAAGATCCCCCGAGCACGTGCCTATGCAGAGACTTTCTCGAAACGTCCTCGAAATAACTTCTCGTTTGCGTAATTCTACATTACATGAAATAACGTGGAAGAGAAGTTACTTTGAGGACGTCTGGAGAAAGTGAATAGCGCGGTTTGTTCATCTTTGCGTCACATTTCAAAGTTGAGCTATGGGACTCACTGCACGAGGATGTTTTTTTCACGGTGTACTCACTTTTCTGCCGTTCTACCGATGACAAAGAAGCATGTTTTTTTTGCATCATCCTGATACAATACATCCGACATATATATACACTACCTCTCGAAAGTTTGGATACACCAGTCGATATTTCTCGACGCACTATAAATTAGACAGCTCCGGCACAAAAAAAAGATAACCAAATTTAACGGACGGTGTTTTGAAGGCGACAAATTCAACTTTGTTTTGCTTGCTCAAAATATATTTTATGATTTATCTTCCATCCGGTACTCACTTTTGTACGTGACTGTTTTTCGGATATTTTTCGACCATCGAGAATTCGGCTTATGGGGAAACTTATGGAATTTTTTTTGTCATTTTTATTGATGATAAACTTGAAAAGGGAAACTCCATTTTCGTTTTTTGGAAAGTTTCGTACGATTTTTTTTTTGACAAGTTATTTCACTTTTGGCTAAAAAATACACATTTTGGAAAATGCAACGTAACTCACGAACGTTTTTGCCAGGTCTATAGGGCTTAAGAGGAAATGTCAAAGATGTAAAAAGTTGCGTAAGTGTATACTGGATCGCCTGGAATTTTTAAAGAATTTTCCTATGAGTTTGTTTCTTTACTATTATTGCTCGAAACTCTGATGATTAGGATGACTTAATTCAAAAAGTATGGCGTTTAGGACAAAATGTCAGGAGGGGTAACTCTTTTAATTTCCGATATCAAATTTGCCTGATTTTTTCAGAATTCAGTGAATTCAAGAGCTCACTTTCGTCATGTGGACGGTAGCTCCTAAATTAGTTTTGAAACTTTAAACGCGTTTTTCTTGAAACCACGTTTTTGAAATCGGAAGAACGCATTATTCGACCAGTTTTCATTCGATCGTTTTGAAATTTTAACTGTACCTTATTAGATGTATTATCTGAAGAAGTACACCCTATTTTTACGATTGAACAACTACTCCCCTTTTTATATACCAAGTGTAGAAGTTCGAAACCGGATTTTTTTGTAAACATTACACGTCTGTTGTTTGAAAATGATAAAAAATATTTTATCCAAAATAATCTTCATTGCTATTTATACCTTTTTCACACCTCTCCGGCAGTTTATGAATGTCACGTCAAAAAAACAGTTCTTCTTTTTAAGCGAACCAGTTGTCGAGCCACTTTCGTACATTTTCATACAAACTGAAGCGTTGTTTAGCGAGAGCGTGTCCCATTGATGCGAATAGATGATAATCGGACGGAGCCAAGTCTGGAGAATAAGCCGCATGCGCTAGTATTTCCCAACTGAACGCGTCGATCGTTTTCCTGACCCATTTTGCTGTGTGTGATGGAGCATTATCATGGAGCAAAATGACTTTGTGTTGGCCTTTTCCATAATCCGGTCGTTTTTCACGCGATGCTCGATTTAAGGAAGCTTTCCAGTGTGACAGCCCGAAAAATCGCTGTTTTTCGCGATTTTTTTTTTTAAAGAAAAAATAATCTAATCGGTCTGGTTTTTTTTTGTATATTAATTGGGTATTGAAGAATACAAAACAATTTTTTAAAGATCGATTTATTTATTAATTAATATCTATAAAAATGATGAAACAATTGTTGCAGAAAATGCACTTGGATGTGGTGTCCACGTTGGGGGTCACAATTTTGATCTGAAACAAAAAACACAAAAAGAATATTGATCGGTATATAATTGGCTTTCGTGCTATGGAGGCTTTTTTTTTTTTTTTTGCAAAAATGGCGCCGGTTTGAACAAAAAGTATCGATTTTAGCATTTTTTTTGGCAGTTTTTTTTACAAAAAAATAGGAAGATGTCAAAAAAAAAAAAAGCTTCCATAGCACGATAAACAATGACGTTAAGAATATTGTGTAAAAAATTCAACTCGATAGCTTTAAAACTCTGCCCTCCAAGTTGGACACCGTTTTGAAAAATGCTGTTTCGAGAAAAACGCGTTCAAAGTTTCGCTGTAGCTGTAGCGCTCCGTTGCCTTCTTCCAAGAAATGCTGTACAGTAACCGAAATAATCTGAATTTCGGCATGAAAATTTCAGGGAATATTCGGAAGAGTGTATACTATTCGATAAAGCAAAAAAAAAATCGATTTTTTGAAAATTTCACACTGGAAAGCTCCCTTAAGGATGTGGTGTGCGGCCTGTCGTTGTCTTGATGGAACACAACACCCTTCCTATTGGCAAAATCTGGCCACTTCTGGTCGATCGCCTGCTTCAATCTGGTCAGTTGTTGGCAGTAGAGGTTCGAATTGAGTGTTTGGCCCGATGGAAGTAGCTCATAGTGGATGATTCTCTTCCATTCCCACCAAACACACAGCAAAACCTTCTTGGCCGTTAATCCGGGCTTGGCGATCGTTTCGGCCGGCTCACCGCGATTGGACCAGGATCTTTTTCGGCTGCTGTTCTCGTCTGTGTCCCATTTTTCATCGCCAGTCACCATCCGCTACAAAAATGGGTCGATTTCGTTGCGTTTCAGCAAATAACTGCAGGCATCAATTCGGTCCAAAAGGTTATTTTGCGTCAATTCGTGTGGCACTCATATATAGAGCTTCTTCTTGAGACTAGCCTTATGCAAATGGTTTCATACGGTTTTTGACTAATCTTCAGTTCCTGGGCAATGGAATAAATGCTCACACGCCGGTCCGACACGACGATTTCCATGATTTTATCGACATTTTCGACGATTGGCCTACCAGAGAGTGCCTCACCTTCGACGTCCACATTACCAGAACGGAAACGTTGGAACCACCGCTCTGCTGTTGCATTGAATACTGTATTGGGTCCATCAACAGCACACATTTTTTTGGTCGCCCGCTTCGCGTTTTCACCTTGACCGTAGTGGCACTGAAGAATGCATTGAATTTTCTCTTTTTTTACTTCCATTTTAGTACGCTGTAATACACAACTGGCTTCACCAAATACCGAAGAACTTTTTTTGAAGTTTAATGTTACCTTTAAATCGCCGTATGGTAAGTCCCGATGCGTTGTATACATCGTGACATATGGCTCACTAAACACAACTGGCGGAAAGCGCTCAGAACTTTTTACTTCACCTAATCCATATATACATACACATACATATGTGTGTGTGCAACACTAGTGAAAGAGTGGTCGGGTTTCGGCTTCGGTGGTCCTTCGACTTGAGCAGCTTTATATATCACAGATACTCGGAGGGGTGACCGCTGAGCCGTGCACCAGCTTTGACATCAACCAGTCAGCAGAAAGCTGGTTTTCCACAGTTTCTCCGTATCCATGACAAATGCGAACGTTAGTCTAGATAAGCAAAGTGCGGGTAGGGAGTGATAGGAAAGGCTGCAATAGGGAAGGGCAAGGCGTAAAAACCCGCAATACGTTGACACTCCGCATACGTTGGCATACGTTGAAACTCCGAGAAACAAGTAAACAATATATTTATACATGTGCGTTTAATTATTCGTAGAGACGAAGAAAGGTACATGGGCGGGGCGGGGGCGGGGGGGGGGGTGTTCGGAATGCAAGCCCGAACGAGAACGGCCGCAAAGTACTCTGGTCATATATATATATATATACATAGTAGCGAGAGTGGGAGAGAGAGACAGGAAGAGAGAGAGAGAGAGAGAGAGCGTGAGAGAGTTGCTCCGTGTCTGGCTCATGACATATAACGCGAAACAGCACGTCCAAGGACCTCAGAGCTTGCCATCTCAGGGGCTATGCAACCTACGAGCCTCGTTACCGGTCCCCTCGTCTCGGATTACTTCCTTTGAGTTCTCTCTCTCCCCCCTTCCGCCGCTCTCTCGCTCTCTCTCTCTCTCTCTCTCTCTCTTGTGCTCTCATTCCCCCTCTTTCTCATACAGAAGCACGGCGTGTACGCCTCTCGACGATGGCTAATTTCGTCCGCAGGCACGTGATTAGAAGCGTGATTAGCGTACTGCCGAGGTTCGCCTGAACCGTTGGCCACAAACATCCAATGTACAACACACACAACACACACATACACCCACGCACGCACGTACGCGCGCGCAAGCACACACACACACACCCACACCCCCACCACACACACACACACCCCCACACACCCCCACACACCCACACACACACACACACACACACACACACACACACACACACACACACACACCCACATACCCACACACACACACACACACACACACACACACACACACACACACACACACACACACACACACACACACACACACACACACACACACACACACACACACACACACACACACACACACACACACACACACACACACACACACACACACACACACACACACACACACACACACACACACACACACACACACACACACACACACACACACACACACACACACACACACACACACACACACACACACACACACACGCACACGCACGCACGCACCCGCGCGCGCACACACACACACACAGGCAGTAAACGAATGTGCATGTACGCAGCACCGTGCCACCGCTATGTGGATAAAGCATTGCAAACGTGCCACAACTACCCGCAAAATGTCTCTGGCTTTATAAGCTCGTTACTGGTAGAGAAACATGCAGATGCTTTGCTAAGTATCAATATCGTGTTGGGATACATAATATGCTATATATATTTGGTGGTTGCATCGAAATCCGCCGATCAGTGGGATGCCTATTCGCAAACATTCCCGGGTAGAAATTTCTTAGGGTTAGCCTGATCAGGATTCGGCCCCGATCGGGGCGTGATACGGGTAACACCTATTACGGACATCCGGATTCGGCTCCGATGGGGCCCGAGGTATTTAGGCCCTAAATCAGGCAATACTAGAATGGTCCTACTAAGGCCGTCCTTGATATGATCCTACTAAGGGTGTACCCGATTGGTCCCTATCAAGGGTTGCCCTGGTAAGCCCTACTAATTGTAAGTCATGGTAGGGCCCTACTAAGGCTCTCCATGATAGGGCCTTACTAAGGCTTTCCCTGATGAGGCCCTATTAAGGCTTCCTTTGATGAGGCCCTATGCAGGCTTTCCCAGGTGAGTCCTTGTTAGGGCTTTCCCTGATAAGGCCATCAATAGCCTTGCCCTATAACTGCCTCAGATAGAGGCACATAACCTCTTATTCTCCACATGGAAACTTCGATTCGACAACATCGTAGCTTCGGAGTTTCGATGTATTCTTGAATTCTTAAAAAAAAACGGTGTTATGGATAAAGGTATTAGAAATATTGTATGCATATAGGAGACTTGGATTTACACTGTATATTGTTAGCAAATAAATATTTATTCGAATAGAATCTTTATTTATTGAACATATTTAATATTGTATTTGAATAAAAATGTAATTTCGATATATTTAATATTCAAAAAGAATATCTGAAATACATAAGATCGTAGTAGGCTGTGAGCCAAAAAAAACCTATTCGATTTAAAAAGGTTCCGTTGAAATGAAATATTTATTTGACCATGCAGGAAACCCGACAGCGGTCTGACCAAGAAACCCGATTAGGGCCTGATCGCGCAACCTGATAGGGGCCTCATCAGGCAACCAGGTCAGGCCCATATGTGACCCAACGATACGCATTTTAGACTAGTTGCTGGATGACAACTCTTGGAAGGATTGGCTGAACGGCTCAGTGTTGATCCGTGTACGATATCGAGAGGTTGCACGCCACGTGGAAGGTACGGAAAAAAGGGAAATTGCTCCCGCACGAGCTGAGCGAGACCGCCATTGCGAATGGACATCATTTCTAATAAACATCATCATTTCTTCGCTTGCAAGGCACGGACAAAAAGTTTCTCCTGGCGTATTGTAAATGGGGATGAAAAATAGATTTATTTCAACATCGACACTAAACCGAAGTAGCCATGGAAGTAGGCCAACCATCAACATCGACACTAAACCGAAGTAGCCATGGTCCGAAAGCCATGCTGTGAATCTGGTGGGACACCGAAGGTGGAGTGCAATTTGATGTCGGAAAATATGTCCTGCAACTCTTTCAGGATTTCCAGAATCTTCAATAATTTCAGAATTACCAGAATCATCGTCAATTTTCCAAGAAAGTATCGCATCTCCGGCAATTTTTCAGCCGCAGACAATTTTAAACAATTATTTTACCCGGTAGTTTTCAGTCGAAAAAAAACACAGGCTTTCCTTTTATCGTTTTTTGTTTTTTTTTTTCTTGCATCGCTACTTCAAGGCCATTCGTCGTGATTGTTACGGAGGGTGTTTTAATTGATCGCGCACCCTCGGACACGCGTGCAATCCTTAACGAGGATTCGCTCTTGACATTGGAGGGTGGCACACGTTCGGCTATTCACCACACTTCGTGCGGCTATATAACGGAGCTTTTCGTACGCCAGGCTATAGAACGCAGTGGCCAAGCACGGTTCATCGAAGCTCGAAGACTCGACGTAGCTGGGTGGAAATATACGTGCACAATTCACCGGGTGGTCCAGCAACTATTGGCACCGTCGATATCTTTGAATCTATGGGTGCTAAAATTAAATTTTGTCCAACCGAAGTTTCAACACAGGAAGGCTCATCGGTCCATGGAGTCAGCTGGAAGTAAGCAAATTTACGAGATTTTTCTTCTGTCGAACCTATCTATTTTGCATCATAACATTTTTTTAAATAAATCTCTACTTACATCTTTCAATTTTCGGGAAAAAATATCTTCTTATTATATTTCAAAATGGCGGCTGTACGACTCTTGCTTCAGAGACGGTTGCTGCTTAGGTTGTTTCACTGCGTACAGCCTAGCATCTGGTGCACCTATTTAAAGAATCCGAGATAAAAAGTATTACATTTATAAAACCAATACGGTCTATGTGAACCTAAAAAACTCAAAGAAAAATGAATTTAAAAAAAATAGAATCAATTTGAAAAAAATCTTGTATTTTTCATGAAACTTTAAGTATAGAATTTGTCAAAGAACTGCATGCGAATTTCTTTAAAATATTTCGAGCAATTATCGTGAGTGTGCACTTATTTGAACCAATCAAGGAATGTGTGCAAGTGCAGATAGAATCATTTTAAAAACACTCTTTCTCGAATTAACAAATATATTCTTTTGATTGCGATGAACATTTATTTCATCGAATATTATATATTTTTTTCTACCACAGACTAAATGCGTTGTTACAGATAACACAGATTAGTTACAGATTAGATTAGGTCGGATTAGTTACAGATAGCAAAAAATACTATTATTTCGAATCGAGTAAAGAAATAATTCATTCGATTGATTATATTTTTTCTACGAAATAAAAAATGTTGTAGCAATCGTTTAATTATTTCATCCATACATCTACAGATTGTAAATCGAATGATTTCAATAGATTATCATTTTATTTCAAAGATAATAGAGATATTGAGAGAACAGAAGAGATTTTCAAATAAAATAATATTTTATTAAAATCAATTACATTTTCCAATATTTTATAGTATTGTAACAATGTCATATATCGGTGGAACTCCGTGTTCAGACATTTATTTGGATCAACCAATGCATCTTTTTGATTCAATTGGTTTTTTTCTCAGTGTACAAAAAAACCTCCATGACCATCCAACGACGCCTTTCGTCAATGCAACTTTTGTTCGACACATTTTCTTTTCTGACCGTCGTAGTTTCGAAGACATTAAAGGCGATAGTAGTTACTCGGACACCCGGTACATAAACGTGTACTGGTGTAGGCGGAAGAGATACCAGACCCTCTCAGGAATTCACGATTTGTAAGCCACAAATGATGGGGAACGCATCGTCAGTCCGCGAACGCGCATTCTCCGGGAGCTCATCTGATGGGACGAGGATGCACTTTGCATACGCACACGTGGTCCGTGCGCCATTCAATTTGTGTATGAGCGGGAATTTCGAATGCACGCGAGAGTGCCAAACCGACGATACGTCGTTGGCGAGAGTCCTTCAGATCGGCGCTGGTCTCGTCTCCTCGAAATCCTTTCGATATGTGGGTTTCGTCTCATTATATATACAGGGTGTTGGGCACGTAGACCGACACATCTTTTAGGGGGATTGGGGGGCGGGTTATTTGACAATTTTTCGCCCTTAGACCCTATGCCCTAACTGTCTCGGTAGTTGAGATATTATTTTTTTCGTTTTTTTAATTACCCGAAATTTCGCCTTTAAATCGTCATAATTTTTTCGTTTTGGGTAGTGGCACGATATAACTATAGTTATATTCTGCAATGTATGTTTATTGTGAATCGATACAATTGGTTTCTTGATACAATTGGTTTCAAGAAAGTGACTCTCGAGCTTCCGGTCTCAAAAATGTGAAAATATATGAAAAATGTGAAATATGAAATATGAAAATATGAAAATGTGAAAATGTGAAAATATATGCCAACTTCTAAATTCATGATAAAAAAAACTTATCCCCTTTACTTTGACCACATAATGAATTATTTCTATGACATTTAGCATACCGTTGGAAAGGATTTAAACTAGAGAACTATGCAAAACAAAGCTAAGTTCAAAATAGCTTTTAGTTTTTTTAATAATGAATTTAGAAGTTGACATTTTTCATACATTTACGCAGTTTCAAGACTGGAAGCTCATGGGTCATTTTCTTGAAACCAATTGTATCAAATAATAATATATTTATAATAAACATACATTGCAAAATACAACACAAGTTATTTCGTGCTATTATACAACCACAAATCAAAAAGTTATGACGGTTTGAAAACGAAATTTCGGGTAATTAAAAAAGAACGAAAAGATCATATCTCTGTTACTGTAACACTTAAGACATAGGATCTAGGACCCTATGTCTGAAGTTTAATTTGCAGGCAAAAAATATTCTGTAAAAACAACAGATTTCGTTGGTATTCCAAAATAAAAAATGTATTCGGAAAAAAATGTTATAAGGAGTAAAAAAAAGATTTTGTAAAAATACAAAGTTTTCGTCAAAAGTAAATTTAAAGATTTTGTCAAACTTCAATAAAAAGATTTTGTCAAACTTCAATAAAAAGATTTTATCAAAATTCAATGAAAGCTTCAGTAAGAATTAAAAAATAAAAAGATTTTGTAAAAGTTTCTAAAGACAAACGAGTTATGACGATGTTTGTGCAGAGTCAGCGCGCTACGGTGACCTGCTCCGCAACGACTGATCCTCTTTTCTTGTGCAATTTTCTCGAAACGATGTTTTACGTAACAGTGTAAGACGTAGCTCAAAATCTATTCGTCCCATTAATTTCAATTTTAGGCAGACTATAGTTCACAACATTTTCCATCGTATGATCAGATGGTTTTGTTAATATGTTTATCTATTTCTTAACGACAAATGATTGAAGTTGTTTTTTTTTAATTCGCTCGAAAATCGAACTTTTTCGTAATCACGAACCATTTCCGTAATTTACAAAATCTCAATAAAGTTTCCTGTCCTACGAAAGTTTTTGTTATCATACTGAAAGTACATTTTTTTAATTTTTCACTTTAGATGACCCTAATGACCGGAACCACCTACACCGATTGGCCAAGCAGCAGCAGTGGCGTTTTGTTTAAATAATAATTACTTCGTTGCTTATCAATATTTTTTATTTAAAAAAAAACTCGAACCTGGCAGGACTATGTATTAATTGTCTCTAAAATTCCGACCTCCTCATCGCGCAATACTCTCATCGAAAAAAATATCGAAAATCGACCTGTTTTGGAGGCTTCGAGGTTACACGCAGGCCCCCTAGCTTTTGTCCCAAACGCATTTTAACAGGTACTATCCCTCTCTGTAAGCCCAATTTGGAGGGTCAGAATGATGATTTTTTTTCTACTAACACATTGGTTGGAATACATGAATTTTTTTCCCAGCACGTTGTACACATGTTCGTGGTTACAGTGTAATTTTTTTCGGAAGAAAATCTTTCGGTGTTCATCGTGCTGCAGATGGCGTTGCAGTACTCCAGCGGCGAGGCCCGAAACGGCAGGATCTCTACCAGGCTCAAATGTAAGTGGAAACAAAAACAAAAAATGTTTTCTTCAACTATATCCAACTGGCTACAGGTTCACGATCCACTGTTCGAAATTTTGAAAAATACGAAAAATGACAGCTTCTCCAAAGAAAACCTCATTGTTCTCTTGAAAAACACGCATGCTGAAGTCATCGTTATTAACAAATGGTTCATTCAATTAAAAAATACGATCGTCAACCGAAAGTGACTACTGTTTGAACGCCAACTGTGCAAATTCAAGTCAATGGTGAGAAAGTTACTCAAGATATCAAACCTGCCGTGTCAAGATAAACCTGACGCACACTGTTCCCCTAAAATAGGTGTAAATTCCTCAATTTTTACAATTTCAGAATCCGGTTGGTCTCAACATATTCTTGAAGGTTCACACTATAACAATATGTAAAAAAACGATTTTTTGAAGTTTCCAGAGGGAGACGCCCCATTAAGGTCACTAACTATTTTGTATGCTCGTGTAGGGTGATTTTAAACGAGCCACCCCGTACACGAAGATAGGACATTACGAATTAATCGCGCAAAATGTGTATATATTATAACAACATAATCGGCTCGCAGCAGCGGTGCGTGAATCGAGAGAGAAGGCACGGGAAAAAGAGCCACTGTAAATTCAATTTACGTTTAGCTACGTGAGCAAAGCGTAAATAATAAAAGTGTAACATTCCCCCGATCTCGCATCGTGGCTGATATTTAACGCGGCACGCGGTGGTCCACTGTTCAATTTACGTGCGCGCGCGCAATTAAATGTATTCCATATAATAATGACGTGGAATTTGTGAGGCTGCAGTAAATACACGGTAAACGAGAGAGCTGCAATTAATAACGATGGTGCATACGCGCAACGAGTACGCGGCCGTTATATGGAGGGACGAAAGCAATGAAAAATAAAATCATATTTATCGACACTGTGCGCGGGCTCGCTTCGAAACGTAAAACACGAGAATTTCTTCCAAAAAATGACGAGCCTTTGGCTATTCATGCCCAAAATTCGTTCGTATTTCGAGAATTTTTTATGGCTACCTTGTTGATACGATTAAAATTTTGTCCAGGGGCCATTATTCTACATATCTTCGAGTATCTTTACAAATTTTTTCACAAGTTTTTGTGACAAAATAAGCGTGCTGACGGGGGCAAAAGGAGAGACGTCACCATGGTCTGACAGTGTCCTGCTGCCGGCAACATTACGGCGCCAATTCTTCATCAATTCTATTGGATTTTTGTTTCAAATTCAAAATGTACGTAGGGGATGTACGTAGGGGATTTTTGATACCTTGAAAATTACTTTACGAAAAAATTTCTTCACGAAAAAAAATTATTTTCGACGATTTTTTTCACCGATATCGATTTTTCTTTTGAAAGATGCACCATTTGATGGAAAACCGATATTCCTCAATTTCCCTACGTTGGGAGGCAAATCTTATCTGGAACCCGAATTATTTTGAATTTTCTTTTCAGGTATAAAATTGGAGGAGAACGTTTGTCACTCGCAGGACACTATCAGAGAAAGATGATTCATTTTATGCAGCTTCAGCCCCGCCATATTGTTACAATATTTTGTGAAAAAATTTGTAAAGATACGTGAAGATACGTTGAATTGAGGCCACTGAACGGAATTTCATTCTACAACCTGGGGTATTCATAAAAAATTGTCGAAATTCACTTTTCCTTGGACCCTTTCCTGGACCCTTGACTGGTAATTTCCCTAAAGGCAGCATTCTAGTATAGAAATTCTTAACAACCGACTTTTTTTGCGTAACTTTTTAGAGTATAGACTCTCAAGAATATGTTCTCAAAAGGAAATTCCTAATATCTACGTCAACAAGCAAGACTAAAATAGGATCGGCCGGAGCTACGAACTTCAGAAGCTGCTAAAGAAGCTAGAACTGCTCGCAGGGAAGAACGAGCTTTAGAAAATCATCATTACGAAGTCGAGGAAAGCTTATAGATAGTTGCGTTTGCCTGAAATCGTACTCACCACTCTAAACTACGTTTTTCTCGAACCTACTTTATTCAACCTGGTTGACATAAAATCTCGAGTTCTATTCAACCGATTGATTTGAAATTTGCTACGGATCTTCAGTATATATCCCTCTATCGCCCCTACCTCGAGCATTCCGAAACTATTGTTATCACTATTCGTAAAAAATGTAATCCTCTAAAAAAAATAGGGTGTAAAATATACTTTTTTTTTCAGACAGTCGTCATTCATTTTTTTCTCTTCGGTACACGCATAATCGCATTCTTATTGATCAACAAAATTGGTTTTACATATTTCTGTTTCAAACGAATGTGAGCTTTGGAACCTTGTCATCCGTCTCAACCTTTTTTTCACGGCTATATCACGAGTCCCATACATTTTTCAACTATTTTTTTGCAAGTCTTTGAAACATCAATAAAAATATTGCATAAAATTAGATGTCAAATTTAAAAAAAATGTTTTTTATCAAGCCCGAAAAAAGGTCCGTAATTAATTCTAGACTAGAATACAGCCTGATGAAAAAATCATGATTTTCAAATAGAAGTAAGGAAAACGTCCAAACTGTCTTGCCAATTGAACTGGCAAGACTGCGCCACGTCCGACTGACCTCGAGGGCTCACTTTCCGCAGGAGAATTTCTTTTTTCTCCCTCAAACTAACACTTTCCGCTATGACCCCGGAGAAAAATCAATTTTTTGCACACGCACGTGATATTTGTGTGAATATGTGTACATACGACGCATTCGCGTGTACGTATGTATCGAAACGGACTGTGATAACACGGTCAACTCGACTATCAGTGGAAGACTCGACCCTCGCGGGTACGCGATATCGCACGACCAGAGTTTTCCCCACGTTCCGAGATATACTGCTTAATCGCACGGGCTCGTGTAAGTTATTCGCATTGTCTGTATCGTCCACCGGAAATCGTGGACTCTGGCGATCCATTGCATCCGCAACTTCTTCAATGTGTTTCTGTATATTATACGCATAGGAACATATATATATATATATATATATATATATATATATATATATATATATATATATATATTAGGTGTAGTAAAAGGAAATCCATTATTTTTGCCTTCAATTTCATGCAAAAATAATGGATTTATTTTTACTATACCTAATATATATAAAGAAACATTGATTTTGCGAAAATGTCAGTTAGTTCAAATAAAAAAAAAACCAAATAAACAATTCGATTGATCTCGATCAATTTTTTCCATCAGTATATATGTATGTATATATATGTGAGTATATATATATATACATATATATATATTCGGAATCAATCGAATGCGTTTATTTGAATAACATTTTCGAAAAATCAATGTTTCTCGTAATTGATTTTCTCTCTAATTACGAGGTTTGTTAAAAAAATAAGTTGACTTAAAATTTCGCGGGCTACGTACATTCGATTGTCGATTTTTTTTTGTTATGTCAGTACACATGTCCCCGACATATGTTGACATTATCAGCCATTTTGCATATTTACTTTGCTTGGGACAGATGTAAAGGTTAGACGTGTTTTGGTGTGCTTGGCGATTTTTTGCTATCGATTTGTGGCAAAATAATTCATGGGTTTTGCATCACGATAATGCACCTGCTCACACATCGTTGTTTGTTCGTGATTTTTTGGTCAGTAACAACACCGTAATCGTGCTTCAGCCACGGTATTCACCGGACGAGAAAAAAAAAATTTTAAATATTTTTTTAACATATTTTTTGAAATTGACCTCGTATAATTGCACGAATATAAAGAAAAGAAAAGTTCCCGTATTGCAGTAGCTACGCTTGTACTTAGCTTTCTTTTATATTTAGTATTTTTTAAGCCCCCAAATATACGTAGAAATATCGCCCGAAATACACGTTTTTTCTCAACACTCGCCGTTTAGTGCATTTTTCAAATTTATGCCACACTAGTAACCCAAGAATTATAATCTACGTGCTCGTAAAATAATTCTTTAAAGCTCTTGTCCTTAAACATAGTTTTCGGACCCCCGTTTTATCGGGTTAGATGTGCGAGGTAAATTAAAAAAATATGTTTCTGAAGAAAGAAAAGGCTTAAATGGTTTGAAAATTTTACAAGTGTTAAATTTATAAGTGAGGAGAGAAAGAAATATTCGCGGCGATTGGAAATTTTGGAGCTCTCGCGCGACCACTAAATATTCATCGGCCGGGTAAAGCTTTCGCGAGTTCAATTTAAAAATTATAAAGCGTGAAATTCATGGGTGACAAGTGACCGAAGAAAAAAATCGATTTTTCAATGAGAATTTCAATTTTATTCGGGGGAGGGGGGCTTGAGCAATCTCTAAATATTTTTTGACCACTCGCAGCTTCCGCGACAACTTTTTTTTCGTTTAAGTAGATAATTGGATGGTGAGAAAATGTGAAAAAATAGAGCTCACATTTGTGCCACCCTAATATGTAAATTAGACTGACCCAAAAAAAAAGTCTTCCCGATTCGGGCTCTCACAGCTTGAAATATTACTCGATAATGATACAAAGAAGCTCGTGTAAAGAGCACCCTGTAGGTATATCCTAACAGGTGACTCATGAGGTTTCTTTATTTTCCGTTTGATTTATACATGATAAATTAATGTTTTCTTTTCCAATGCAATCCATTTTCGATAGATACAATCAATAAGTGCTGTGGATCAATCAGTGTGATTATAATATATAGTAAACATATTTATAACTCCAGATATCATGCTCCTTTGTAATCATGCATTCTTCCTTTTCAATCTTCGACATTTTTTTATCAAGAACTTTCACAAGAGATCCTTCCACGAGCTTCTTTGTTTCATTATCGAGTAATATTTCAAGCGGTGAGAGCCCGAATTGAGAAGATTCTTTTTTTGGGTCAGTCTATATCAGTATATAGTCAGTATATACATAGCTTAAATTCGTGTATATATATATATATATATATATATATATATATATATATATATATACGTATTTTCAATATATACATTTACGAAGAGCATCCCGTTCAATATGGAATGTGCAGCGAGGTAAAGTGTGAGACCTGAACAAACTGAAGGGATATCGAATTTGACGCTTGAGCGTGACGCAATCGAACTTGTGTAGATATATGTATATATTGCACCGATAGAGCGATGTACAAGCGTGAGAGCCTTGAATTGACATTGATTGGGCGTGCAAGAAACATCCGGTGGCGTTGCGAGACTCAGAATGTCTCACTCCCTCCCTCTCGCTCTGTCTGAAGGAATCGTATGAGCATATACACATCCGTTTATACATATATATATATATATATATATATATATATATATATATATATATGTATAAACGTATAAATAAAAAAAATAAAAAAATAAATAAAATATGTATAAACGTATAAAAAAAAAAATATATATATATGTATTAATATATATATATAAATATATATATATATATATATATATATATATATATATATATATATATATATATATATAGCAATATAAATAAATAAATAAATATATATATATGTAGCATTGCTTCTTGTGGCTGTGACCGCAACATTGCGGTTGTCAGGACGCTTTACTTGCTACATTTTCAACGTCTTGAAAAAGCTCGAAAGACGCATCTCCTGATGTAAATAGTCAGGGTGGCCCGGAAAGTGACGTCCAAAAGGAAAATCTAGACGCTTCATATCAACACCTATCAATATAACTCTCATGTATGTTCTACGATATTTTTTAGGTTATGCCGTTGTAGTTTGCATCGTTGGATGCAGCGATTTCTTTTGTCCATTGCTTTATTCCTTTAAGAAACTCATTTGCCTTTTTTTGTGCAGATTACGGTCGTAATGGAATGACTTGTACACAAATGTGCTTACCCTCATCGAAGGTTCATTCTAGCGACACTGGGCTCTACATATGATTCGCTATGGAAAAAAAATTGGCTACTATCGGGACTGTCCTCAACGTCGATAGTCCTCAGTATCATCTTTCGCAATAAATAAATAAATAAATGTATGTATAAAATGTGGAACGAGCATTCTTCATGGATGGTGAATATTTCCCTCGCCGGAGCGTTTTTTCACCGACTTAAGGGGGTATCCCTCTCTGGAAACTTCTCGAAAAATCGTTTTTTTTGCATAATGTTATAGTGTGGACTTTCAAGAATATTTGGAGACAACCGGACCCTAAAATTCTAAAAGTTGGCGAAGGTACACGCGGTTTAGTGGAACATTGTGCGTCGGATTAAGGATTATTTGTATTCGAAATTCAACATTCAAAAGAGGCTCGAACTGCCCGCAGATTGCATAGATTAGGTGTCCAACACGATGTCGATGATGAGGAAGGATACTTATATTTTTTTGGAAAATGAAAACAACACTTCAACTACAAACGAAAATAAGTTTACAACAATCATCTACAAACGATTTTGAATGAAAAAAAACTTCTAAAAGTTCGTTATTTTCATTCCGGGGGATGCCGTTTTTTTATGCTCTACATTTTTTTTCTCCGCTACGACAAACGAAATTACGTTTACTGCAATCAACTACAAACCAAAACCTTTGGAAATCCAAAAAAATTGGGATCGTAGATACTCGGGTGCCAAGTTGTATCACTTATATGGCGCCGGAATCGCTGACTAACGGTAATACGACAATACTTGACAAGATCGTGTAGCACGTGTACCAAAACTTTGAACGCGATTATCTTGAAA
This sequence comes from Ophion costatus, assembly GCA_951751655.1. Classification (NCBI taxonomy): domain Eukaryota; kingdom Metazoa; phylum Arthropoda; class Insecta; order Hymenoptera; family Ichneumonidae; genus Ophion; species Ophion costatus. Next base: position 53,910,288 of record OX632356.1, on the reverse strand, counting down.
CTAAATATCTTGACACGGCGGGATTGATATCTTGAGTAAATTTCACACTATTGACTTGAATTTTCCCAGTTAGCGTTCAAACGGCAGTCGTTCTCGGTTCACCATCGTATTTTTTAATTGGATGAACCATTTGTTAATACCAATGACTTTAGCATGCTGCTTTTCAAGAGAACAATGCGGTTTTCTTTGGCGAGGCTGTTATTTTTCGTATTTTTCGAAATTCTGAAATGTGATCGTGAACCCATAGCCAGTTGGATATATTTGAAGTAAAACATTTTTTTTCGTTTCAGATTACATTTGAGCCTGGTAGCTCGCCGCTGGAGGACTGCAACGCCAACGGCAGCACCACGAACACTTTGAAAGATTTTCTTCCGAAAAAAATTACATTGTAACCACAAACATCTGTACAACTTGTTGGGAAAAAATCAATTTATTCCGAATAATGTGCTACTAGAAAAAAAATCATCATTCTGACTCTTCAAATTGGGCTTTCAGGGAAGCATACCCCGTTAAAATAAATAATTTATATCTTATGTGTAATATGTATTATATATATATATATATATATATATATATATATATGTAATAGCGAGTAATCCGCGATCGCGTCGCACTAGAAGTCCAGAACAAACAGAGTTACGACTGTACGATCGAAAATTGGTTTCAGAAAACACTTTAATTGATAGAAACTTCGTCGAAGTAAGACTCATCGTTGAGAGGTACTTATATATAACCGATGGATGATAAGGCTTCACCTAGTCTATTAGACTTCGCTGACCTGAAATCGTTCAAAATTGAAATTGGACGGGGTCTTGCAGCATTATATATATATGTATGTATATATATATATATATATATCCACTCCTCGTATACCAATGCTCGACAGGTAACCCACAATTTCCTGACTTCACGAACTATTTGGAAATTTCGAAGCGAGGCAAGAAAGAGCAGAGAGTAGATGTAACGGACGAGAGAAAGAGCGACGGAGAGAGAGCGAGAGAGAGAGAGAGAGAGAGATCCGAGTTTCTAGCTCATACAATGAAATCTCATTCCCAAGAGCATCCAAAAAAGGACACCGTTCAAAAACCTCTTCTCTGTTTGCCTTATTGTTAGTTTGAATTATAAGCTTAGGCTTGGAATTTAATAAATACGATTTTTTAATTGCATAGTTTCGGAGCCTAGGCTTTTAACTTTGAGGGGGGATACTACTGTGATGGGTACGAAAAATCGATTTCTTTGCATTTTCTTAAAGTATACGTATTCAAGAATATGTGAAAAAACATTTTAGTTGAGTACGGAAAATTGACCAAGTTACAGATGATTTAGTGAGAGCAGGTGGATTTACTTACAATGAACCTTTCAATGGCATTTCTCTGGAATGAACTTTTCTCGACCTGGCCGGAATAATGAATCTAGCTATAATTGTCCGATTTTCGGCCCGTGATAGTGGAAAATTCTAAAGATTGGCCGAGTTGTGGGGATTTTTCTGAAGTGTCACAGTGGCCTCGGTTCCCTCTTTTCTTTTGCATTTTTTTTCGAAACTGTTTTGTGACTGGATCATTTTTTGATATGTTTATCCATTTGTTGATGACAATTGACTCCATCACCGTTTCTATGCCTGCGAGGCACAGCAAAAAAAGTTTTTTTCTGGTGTGTCGTATCTGGGGATGAAAAATTAATTAATATCGACAAGTCTAAATGCAGAAAGTCACGCCTCGTTCCTGGCCAACCATCAACATCGACACCGAAACGCAATATCCATGGTCCCAAAGCCATGCTGTGTATCTGATGGGATACTGCGGGGGTCGTGCTTTACGAGCTCTTGGCACCCAAGGAAACGCTCACTCCCAAACGTCACCAACAGCAGCTGGAGCGTTTGAACGATAATTTAATTGAAACAAGGCCGTCAGTACCGTCAAATTGCCGAAAGGTGATTCTGCGGCACGACAACGCTCGGCCCCACGATGCATTGGCGGTGAAAAAAAAACACTGATGGAACTAGCATGGGGGTCCTCTCTCAGCCAGCGTATTCTCCGGACCTTGCCCCTAGTGAAAAAGAAGAAAACCCAACACTTTTAGCGTAGAATTAGGCTTTTTACCGGAGCTAGATGGTTGCATACTGAAAGTAACCCCAATGAAACTTTGCCCCTCAACTTGCCGCAACCCTAAGAAATAGGGGTTGAAAACTTAAAAATCGCCGTATCTCGATACTTAATAGCCCGATCAAAAAATTTTTCAAGCAAAAGTTGTTTGGAATAATAAAATACGTATAAAATCATCTGACAGCTAACGCTCTATCTTTAAAAATAGCGGCACAAAAACGATTAGAAAAATGTTTGCGCCGCTATTTTCAAAGATAGGGGATTGGACGTCAGATAACTTTATACGTATTTTTTTCTTCCAAACAATTTTTGTTTGAAATATTATTTGATCGGGCTATTTATTATCGAGATACTACGATTTTTAAGTTTTCAACCCCTATTTCTTAGGGTTGGGGCGAGTTGAGGGGCAAAATTTCATTGGGGTTACTTTAGTAAATAATTCTAATTATACGCTAAAAGTGCTGAGTTTTCGTTTCTTTTACAGATAGTCTCTTTTATGGATAGCGTCAGAAGACATCATTCTTTCGGCGTAGGATTCAGCATTTGCCAAAGGGGTGAAGAAAGGTGGTAACATCTCTGGGAAAATACCCGTGTTAGTGCAGTATTTTAGTCTCGAAATTCGAAAAAAAATCGATCTTTTTTGTACGTTTATAAAGGTTAGACCCTCAAGAATATGTTCTCGAAGGGTCATTTCGAAATTTCCAATCTTCGTACGCCAACACGGAGACCGGAATAGGATAGACCGGTCGGAGCTACGAACTTCAGAAGCTTCTAAGGGAGCTAGTAGAACTGATCACAAAGAACAACGAGCTTCGAAAAATCATCTTTTCGAAGCCGGGAAAGGCACACTTTACGAGGCAGGAATGGCCGCTTGATATAACGTAAGTATAACATGCCGTTATACCATTTGGATAGTTGCGTTTGAGTACAATTTAGAATTATACTCAAAACTTAAATCGCGTTTATCTTGAAACTACTCTCCTCGACCTGATTGACTTCGAATCTCGAGTTCTATTCAACCGCTTGACTTTAAATTTGGTATGGTCCTACAGTATATGTTCCTAAATCGTCACCTCCTCGGCCATTGCTAAATTATTATTATTACTATTTCAAAGAAAATAAAAACATTGAAAAAGATAGGGCGAAAATGTAATTTATTTTTAGCCGGTCGCCTTAAAAAAATGCTTTTTCTTTGGAACCTGCTATAATAACATCCTTATTGTTCAAGAAAATTGGTTTTGTTTCTGTTTCAGATGAATAGGAGCTTGGGAATAATCCGCCTCAACCGTACTTCTTCACAACCATATTTAGAGGCCCGTAACCTTTCAATCCTCATTCTTTCTGCACAATTTTGCTTTTCGTAGGTTCTCGAAACATCAATAAAAAGACTGTAAAAACTGAAGGTTAAAATATTAACATTTTTCTATTTATTAATCAAGCCCAAAATTTAGGCCAATATACTATATTACCCGCTTCCAGTAATCCATCAAATGTCCACAAAACGAATGCATAAAAAAACGTATCGTTTTCTAATGCAACCTGCCTGTTAATTCCCAAAAAAGGTGACCACACTGCAAAAACAAATATGTTGTTTTTACACACTTTAGGTGTTTAAGTGGCTGTAGACACTTTTTAAACGTTTCAACGTGTGTAAAAAAATAACGGTGTAAAAATAACACGGATATATGCGTTCAAACAACACAATTACGTGTGTTATTTTCTTACACACGCTAAAACGTGTAAAAAGTGTCTGCAGCCATTTACACACTCAAAGTATGTAGAAGCAACACACTTATTTTTGCAGTACTGCATACACATGGGATGCGTCGGAAAAATTATTTCAATGACAAAGCTTTTCATCGTCAAGATATATATAGTTATGGGCGATTACTTATACACTACGCTGCGCCGATTGTATTAATTATTTTAATTATAAAGTTAATTATATATTTACAGTTTTGATAGGTGTCTTTTCTAAATACATTATGATGATGTAGTATGATGCGAGTAGGCACACGATGGATTTGTTGACCATGGGTTCCGGTATTTAAACCCGTGTATTGCGATCTGCTACCACAATTTTTATTATAGAGCTCGTGTGTGTATACTAACAAGGAACATCCCTCAGGTGACACCCTTCGATTTTGTTGAAATTTGGATATGTTATAAAGCACCGAAAAGTAAGCAATACGTATTTTTTTTATCGGCGGAAAAACGGTTTTAAGGGGTGAAACGCGCCCTCGAAAATAGGGGTGTTTTCGTTTTTCGTCGATAATGGTATCGTTCTCATCTCCAATGTATAGTAGATGAAAAAATAAACATTGTTGCAATTTGAATTTTTTTTATATCTCATACCGTTAAAACGTTATCGACGAAAACGAAAAAACATCCCCATTTTCGAGGGTGCGTTTCACCCCTCAAAACCGTTTTTCCGCCGATAAAAAAAAATACGTGTCTCAAAATTTTTGATGCTCTATCACACATATGAGTTTCAACAAAATCGGAGGCGGACACCTGAGGGATGTTCCTTGTAAGATATTAAGGATGTTGAGTCCCTATGAAACACGTTAATGTTAATTGTTCAATAAATAGCTTCTTAATCGTCATGAAATTTTTACACGACCTCCTGAATACTTCATGCAAAAACATACCAAATTTTCAGAGTTCTATCATCATTACTTCAACCTCCTTAAGGGTTGAAATAAAAAATGATAAGAAAATTCGGAAAATTTGGTATGTATTTGTATAAAGTATTTAAGAGGTCGTGTTAAAATTTCACGACGATTAGGAAGCTCGTTATTAAAAGCTTAACATTTTGTTAAGAACAATTTTTAAAAGAAATAAAAAAAAAATTATCAATAAACTTCGTGTGTTGCTATCAACGTGTATTATTTAGTTCGATGTGTGTAAATATGCATCTTGTATGTTGATTCTACACACTTTACGTGTGTTCCAATGAGCGTGTTGTTTGTGGGGACAGCTACGAAGGTGTGTAATAATCGAATGCGTAAAGAACTGCACACTCACCCGTGTAATTTTCTCACTGGGGTCTCTCCCATAAACAAACCCAAACAAAACCAGACAACCCCACGCAAACCCAAACAAACCCACCAAATTCCCCTCCCCCTCTCGAATGTCCCCTCCTCTCAGTAGAAAATATTGTTTCTACAGATCACACCCGTGATCGAGATTAAATGAAATGTTTATCGGGGTTTATCTGGGATTGTTTGGGTTTATCTTGGTTCGTTTGGGTTTGTCCGGGGTCAATATGGCAACGCGTTTTTCGTCTTTATGTTGTGTTACTTCTACGTACTTTGAAATCACGTCAAACACGCCTAGTTTTTGCAGTGCAACCCCCGCGAATTCCACCCCTGCCGCACTCCCGATTGGTTTCTCCAACTTGCCATTCCACAGCTTCGACACCCTGCCCCGAGGGTGCATAACGCGATCTTGGTTCGTTAGGGGCGTCGACCCGTGCATATGCAGAAGCTACGTGAGTCCCGCTCGCGTTGGTCTTTTGCGCGGTAAATCCAAGTTTGCTCGTCCTCCGCAGGCTGCACATTCGCGTCTCGTACACCCCGGTTGGAGGGGGGGATCCTCCATAACGAAGGACACCCCTTAGCCTACACCCACCCGTGTACCCAGTCGATTCACCCAGCACACAGTATGCGCTCTGGGTTACGTAAGTGCGCGGCGGATTCGAATTTGAATTTAACCCGGGACGTCCCGCATGAATTCGGCGTTCGAGATACCTATCTCTCGTTCTCGTGATCCATTTATTCGTATATATACACGCATTCATATACATATGTATTCGTATCCATCTCGCGCTCGGTCGGGGCGCAATGCTTCGGGGAAAACTAACTTTGCATTCAATGGGCCCCACTATATAGTGGAGAATGATGGTCGTCTGCATATACATATGTACAGGGTGGTCCGAAAAAGAAGCGTCCGAAAGAAATATCACGATGCCTCGCGTCAATACCCACCCGAATCACAATCTTCTACGATCTCTTCAATTTTCGAGCAAAAAAGTATTAAACTTCCTTTTTAACCTTCCTGCAGTGTAGGTTTCAATTCTTTTCCTCTTTTGTGCATGTACTTTTCTCTTAGAAGTTTTTAACAGCTAATGCTTTCAAAACTAAGCTTTAAGTTTTTCAAACTAAGCTTTAGCTTAGTTTCAAAGACTTAAGCTAAGCTTAAAACCTTGTAGCTTAAACTAAGCTTTAATTTTTTTAAAGTAAGCGTTAAGTTTTTAGAACTAAGCGTAAAGTTTTTAAAACTAAGCGTTTGAAAGTAAATTACTTATATTATTCATTTGCGCCAGTATAAGTATTTTTTTCATTATTTAAACTTTAGTGACAGATCCTCTCGAAACGTTTGTTCAAATTTTTAACAAAACTTAGGGTATTTACGTTAGTGTACAGTTGGTCATTTATTTATTGCTCAACAGTTCAATTCACAACGATAGCAGAAGTAAAAAAAAAACATCACGGGTAAAGTACACCCACGAAAGCGAAGAATAAAAGAAATACTTTTTTCTCAAAAGGAAAAAAGATTGTAGAAAATACTTGGACGTGATTCGGATAGTCTTTATTCAATTTCATTAATTGATAATTCATGTAATTATATAATTATTCAATTTGTTTAATGATTATTGATACTTGGCATCTGAATTCTTCCTTTAAACGTCACTTTTCAGCCACCCTATATATATATATATATATATGCGTGTGTGTGTGTGAGTGTAGGCGACCGGGTATGCAGCCGCGCCGTACACGGTTTCCAAGCGAACAAGCCAGAGACGCGGGCGCTCGGCTAACTCGTTAGCCTAAGTGACCCGCTTCCCTCGATTCGCTAGTTTATTAACTAAAAGTTGGCTGCGCGCGCGCGCACGTGTGTCTGTGGCAAACCTCTCTCTGGACCCCCGTTCTTCTTGTGCGCTCATGGCTTTTGCGTTCTCTGGCGTGTGTGTGGCGGAGTGCCCGAGAGTATTTTCATGGGCCACACGACGAGAGGGCACAGTCGTATGAATGTGCCTTGCCAAAACCGCGAAGAGGCGGGTTCAAGTGGATATACAGGGTGTTAGGAAGATCGACGCGAAGCCTTAAGGGGGTGATAGGTCATCTCGTTGGGAACATATCTAACCAACGTTACCTTGGTCCAAAGTCCAAAGTTATCAAGTTATCATGGTAAGTATGATTTTTGGAAAATTTCCCAAAAGTAGGTACTGACTCGTTCATAATGTTCAAACAGACAATAACTGGTAACTAAAAACTTATTTGCGTCTTAGCTTAATGTGTATTTGCCCGACAATCCCCAATGCAATCATCTGTATCCATGCAACTAACTAAATGGGACGCGTTGAATGAATTAAAACTTTTCCGAAAATATAAAGACCTGAGTGGTAAAAATAAATAAGAGGTAAACGATTTAGTACCTAATTTTGAGAAATTTTCCACAAATCATATTTACTTACCTTGATAACTCGAAAACCTTAGACTTTCGACTAAGGTAACCTAGGTAAGATATATGTTCCCAACAAGGTGACCACCTATCGTCCCTTTAAGGCTTTGCATCTACCTTCCTAACATCCTATATGCATATTGTCAAACCTCGAAAGGAGTCCGAGAAAAAATGCGGTGCGCTTCTGAGCCGGGAGTCGCACCCCAAGCCTTTCGATTGCCGGTCAACTGGCCTGACCACTGAGCTGCGCCAGACCTCTTACCTCACCTTTCTCGTATAGTCTCGATATTCGTAAAGCAACGTTACAATATATGTGTATATATATATATATATATATATATATATATATACACACATATATATATGTATATATATATTGTAACGTAACTTTGCGAATATCGGGACTACACGAGAAAGGAGAGGTAAGCGGGCTGGCGTAGCTCAGTGGTCAGGGCAGTTGACCGGTATATATATGTGTTATTTATTTGTTTATTAATCTATATAGAAGTCACGGAAATAGACGGGCACCCATCTTATCGATGGTAGATTGTATTTTTAGGTATGCTCGGGTCTTTTCGAACTCAACGAAGCTGGCACGGCTAGAATACCATGTTGAGACGATATACATCATTTTTTGAAAATTTGTCTATGTATTTGTCTCGAGTAACGTCGGCGTGAAAATGGCTGAAGCTTTTTTTGGTACCATTACATTGAACTTTGTTTGTCGTCTTCGAAAAATGGACTATTTTAACCAAAGTTTTCCATTTTCGGAATTTCTCAAATTTCAAAAATGTATCCTGTCATATGAAAGGTTTATTATTATACTAAAAGTACGGTGTTCATTTTTCATTTTAGATGACACTGTTTGCCTGACTCACCTACTCCGACTGGCCATGCAGCTCCGGCTGCACTTTGAATAACTTCGTTGGGTATCAATATTTGTCAATAAAAAAGAACTCTAGCTTGGCAACACTATGTATTGATTGTGTGAAAATTCCGACTTCGTGATACGAATACTCTCGTCGGAAAAAAATATTGAATATCACCCGGTTTTTCGGTGCATATGGTAGACTCGTTGATCAAATATGATCCTTGAGTCCATTCCGGACATACCCATCAACCAAATTCCCGACATACGCGCGAGCGAATACGCAGGTAAAAGCTAGTATAAAAAAAAATATATATATATATATATATGTCCGAAGGTAATTTCCGAGCATTCAACTTCGAGGACCTTCCTCAAAACAGCCAGATGTCCCGATACTAAACGTTACTCAGATACAACGAGCTGAAAGTACTCTTTTCCCATACGCTAAATATGCACATACTACATTCGGCAAAATGAAGTAGCTACCTTGCCGTTTACTTTGCATTGCCCTTTGAATTTTTTATTTTGTCCAGTACCGTATATACACGTCTTGAATGATGAAAATAGCTGCGAGACTATTTGTACTGGATATTTCCGTGCATGTTGACCGGCCGGAACGAGTTTTCCCACGGAGTACATACTTGCAAAATTCAGAAGCATATGTATGCGGATATACATGGAAGTCGACGGATCCCTGGTAACTGAGCAATCGAATAAATATTTTCTTCGTTAAACGCAAGTCAGTGGCGACTCGGGAGCGCGCTAGCCTCGTCGATTAAAAAAGAACGCGGGAAAAATACAGCTCGGAGTCAGTTGTCGAAATGTTTGTTGATTAACAAAAACTAATAAATTATTCGACGATATGGACGTCATTTCATTCGAGAGTAATGAAGAAAAGGTAATGGACCAGCAGAGTTCAATTTTTGAATTCAACCATCTTAATCCAAATATCATTATTGTTTTCACTGAATAAAATAACAAAGCAGCAAAAGAAAAGGGGCAAAACAAAATTCCGGTCCTTATTTCGATATAATTATTACTTTTTGAAACGATAATTTAATTAATGTAGGACACTCAAATGGTGTTCCGCCTTAAGGGGAAAAAGAGAAGCTATTTTTTTCAATTCGATCTTTAAATTTAATGCGACTTTTGAAAGCTTCAATGATAATTGTGGATAAAAATACATACTATTAGTTTTAACGCTTACTTGCCACACTTCTGTAGAATACACATGATCGATATATTTTCGCATAATAAAACAAGCGGTGGGGTCGTTTCGAACCCCAAAGGGGCAAGTTATTATTATTATTATTATTAAGAATTTTATTATTGAATTATGCTAAACAAAATTTTAGAACAAACGAATATATGAATATTCTCGATGAATTGTACTATAAAAAAACGAGTATTATTATCAAATTATCCTATAAAAGAATATTACCATTAAATCTATTTCCAAATTTGGAAATAGTGTCCGTCCATTTTCAATATTTTTATCACCCAACAATACCTAACCGTATCTAAATTCATGCGATGCATTTTTCACATACAATTTAATTCGTAAAATTTTACTCACATCAGATTTTTTTTTATTACATTTTCCTTACACAATATTTTTCGGCGAAATTTTCAATTCAGTTTTTTTCGTATTACCATTTTGTTTATTGAATTTGCATCTATCGAGGGATAATTCGGGAACAGTAAAATATTTATTTGCAGAATCGAAGTTCGCGAAAATAATTTTCCCATGTGCCCTCATTTATCCGGCGAAATAAATAATTTTCCACGATTCTGTGTACGAATGCGCTTCATCGCTCATGAATAAATCATGCCCGATATATAACGCGGTAATTCGATATCCCAGACGCTTCCAAATGTTCGTATCTTTTTTCAACCTCCGCCTCTCCTCCGCCCCGCCCGCTGCGCTTGATACTCGCGTGCTTTTGGTTCGCGTGTATCGCGTCGAAAAATCGGGATGAACGATGACGGGCGCGAGAGTATGAAAGTTAATACTGTGTTCATATATATATATATATATATATATATATATATATATATATATTTCCAGCATATAAACTACACTGGCGTTATCGGAAATAACGATAACAGGCGATCGAGCTTGTAATTTTTGCGTAAATATTTATACGTCTACTGTATACGCCACTACGTGTTTTTTTTTTAAATCATTTTCTTTCTCCCTTCATTTTTTCGTCGACTGAGCAAATGTGTCGATGATGAGTGTAAAGTATACAAGAGTGGCAAACGACGAATTCGTTTCACCCCTTATTGTATACGTTTTTAAAATTTTGCTTTTGCTTGTCATGATTGTTATTACTCCTGTTATTTTATTTACTTTTTCGTGTCATGATTGTTTTTACTACTGGTATCATTAATATTAGTATTACTGTAATTGTTATTATTGTTATTGTTCCTTTTTCTGTCGTCATTCTCAATGTTATTGCTTCTCATGACTGTTATTACTCCTGTTATTTTATTTACTTTTGCGTGTCATGATTGTTTTTACCACTGTTATCATTAATATTACTATTGCTGTTATTGTTATTATTGTTATTGTCCGTTTTCTTTCGTCATTCTCAATGTTATTGTTATCATAATAATTAATTTTAAAAGAGGTGTATGGTCCTGATATTATTCATCATTGGTGTGATCACGATCTTAGTGTTGTTGATTTACGTCCTTCGTGGCTATCGTCGGGAAAAATTCAGTCGAGTTTGTCCTTTGGGTATTGATATTTGAAACAACGATGCAAATTAATTTTTTTTGGATAACTGCCTCGTAGCCCATTATAGAAAAGGAGAAAAATAAGCCAACAAAGCTGTGTACGTATGCAGGCGGCCTCAAACGTGACGTCCAAAAAGAATATCTAGATAACTACGTATCATGTTGAAGTTTGCATCTTCGGAATGCAAGGAGCATTTTTCCTTAATTTTTATCTCTTCATTTTCTCCATCATCCAAAGTCTTGTCCTGCAAATTTGGGCTTTTGAATTGTGAATTTTCTTTTCTTTCTTTCTTTTGAATTTTGCATTCCAACGTCGTGATAAATGTGGTAGATCGGAAGTAACATTCCCCCGCAAAAAAAGCAGCACACGACTCACCTGGCCAAAGGACTGCTGGTGATGTAGTGGGTGTAGTAAAAGGTGCTGGCGATGGAAACGAGTAGAAGGGCGGCGACGCATCTCTTGACCGTAGCCTGTTTCACCACACAGCGAGGCCCGAACAAACCAAAAAGACGCACGCTCGCCTCCCCACTCGGGATCTTCATCTCAAAATATTTTTGTCGTTTTTTTTTTTCTTTTGCAATCGTCGTCGATCGCGATAATAATCGATTGGGCTCCGACGTCTGAATGGTCGAGAAATCGTTGCAACTATGTGCTCTCTCTCTCCTACTCCCTTATTACGCCACGGGATTTTTTAAAATACCAAACCCTTCGTTTATTTATTTGTGGCCTTTTTGTTTTTTTTTCTGCCAGGGCGTACTTTTTTGCACCAGGTCTCTTCCCTCCTCTCTCTCTCGCCCTTATTACGCTACAATATTTTTTTTTTTATAGTGAACCCTTCGTTCGTTAATTTGTGCCCTTTTTTTTGCCAGGGCGTACTTTTTTTATACCAGGTGCCTCTCTCTTGCTTCCTCTCTTCCTTTCTCTCTCGCTCTTTGTATGACACTCGAACGCGATCGTCGCCTCTTCACTCATCGCCGCACGATAATCCACCGTGTGTATTTACAAGCGCGGCCCCTCTTCTCCCCCCCCCTCTCACTCTCTCTCTCGCTCTCTTTCATCGAAGTCTCAATCAGCTGCTATCATCGAGACAAATTTTTACACGCGGCTATTCTCCTTATCGCTTTCTATTATCTTCCCTACGACTCACGAGCTTGCGAGTCCGCGAAGAAAGCTTACGCGATGGCTCATTTGAGTTTTCGATCGTTTTGAAAAAAATGACGATTACAGTTCATCCGGGCGAGGCTCGTTCTTCCCCGTCGCGTTCGCCCGTCGCGTGTTCCATTATCTTTCGTGCCTCGATTCGACGCAGGTACGAATATCATTGCGATCGTTTCGAGAGCAGCGAATCCTCGAGGATCGTCGATGGACATCAATGGGCACGAACTCGTCGATAGACATTCGTTTTTTTTTCTCACGATTCTTGAAGCCTCTCGCTCTCTCGAGAGCGAGCCGCAATTCGTGCAAATAACAACGAAAAACAATAATATTCAAAAAGCACAAATCGAAGATACCAATAAGGCATAGAAAAATGAAGACAAAATGAAAACTCGACGAGAGGGAAAAAAACGTATTTTTTTTCTACGTTTCTCCTTTTCTCATTTCTATTTTATTTGAATTTTTTTCGTTTCTTGGATTTGTATGAGGTCCGCGATCGTTTTTTCTATAATCATCGTATTCTCGTTGAAAAAATGTTTCTCCTCGCTCTCCTTTTTTTTTTTTTACACAAAAAGGTGAAATTCGTATTCGTCGGGAGGATTAAATTGCTCGGAAATCCGCGACACGTTCCGCGAACTCGCCCGCACTTTCCGCACTTGGAGACGCAACGCAGACGTGCAAAAAAAAATGATGATAAAAAACAAGCGTTATCGGTTATGGTTTCGACGAGCGAGCGCGGTGACCACTTCCGTAGGGGATGCACGATTCTCCGAGCCCTTCGAGCGTCTCCCTTCGAGCCGGCGGATTTCCGCCTCCTAGCGGGAAAAAAATCTCGCTCGCGATCGTAAATTTCTTTTTCCAACGTCGCGTAACTCTCCCTCACCCTTTCCACCCCAACTTGCCCCTTTGCCTCTCTCTCTCTCTCTCTCTCTCTCTCTCTCTCTCTCTCTCTCTCTCTCTCTCTCTCTCTCTCTCCCCCCCTCTCTCTCTCTCTTGCACTTATTTTCAATCACAAATTTCACCGCGCCGATAACTTCCGCCCCTTTTTCTTCCCGCGCCGCGCCCTTTAATTGGCCACGATGCGAATCCACGATCCCCCGGACATCGAAACGAGGCAGAGAGAAGAGACGATTTTCCCGCCAGCCTGCTGACGACTTGGCATCTAATCACCTCACGAGACTTGACTGCAACAGAGAAAAATCCAAAAAAAAATAACGTTAATTTGGTGTTTCAGACAAAAATGGTCATAATTCGATTTCAAGTCGTTTCAATTAATTTAAATGAGTAGCGTTGGCATAATTGAAGAGTAGGATTTTCATCAAGGGCCTACTTTCCAATTTTTTTCGTCCACTAGATTATTTAGTTGGGATTTAAAAAAGGGGGATGTTATTGATCATCCAGTGGAATTGTTTCACGGTTTCACTTTCATCGATAACTTAACAATGATTGGTCTGAAAAATGAAAGATTTTTTAATCTATATAAATGTAGTTCTCATTATGCAGCACCGTTTTTCTTCTTTTAATTTTATTTTTCTGAAAAATAACCTTTCACGAAATGGCGAGTGTTTAAAAAATTTTAAGTGTGACGTGGCGAAATTTTTACTTATATTTGCGGACTTAAAAAGTACGAAACAAAAGCAAAGACTACGTTCAACGATAGCTACTGCAATTACGAGAACTTCGGTTTTTTGTTAAATTGAAAATCGGGCAATTATAGCTAGAGTTATGATTCCGGCCAGGTACTTTGAGGAAATGCAAAAATAATCGTTTTTTAACCGTGACAGTGATGTCCCTCCGTAAGGGGAGGAAGATAAGATATTAATGTCCAAATATCCGCTAGCATTATTTAACCGTAGTGAGTAAATTCGTCCGGTAACATTGTCAAATTTAAAACGACTTTTGACATCTCCGATGACAGTTGTAGTTATTGCTGACAATTATTTATAAAGGTGTGATTATTATCATCAATAATAATCAAATAGTCAGCTGTAAAGAAATTACAGTTAAAATTAAATTACATCTAAACTACTTACTACTTTAAACTATTTACTAGTAGTATTGAATTATCATACTAACATGATAAATAACGGTACATTATTTTTATTATTATTAATAACAGTTGTAGTTAATGCTGACAATTATTTAGAAAGGTATTATTATTATCAGCAATAATAATCAAATAGTCAGCTGTAAAGAAATTACGGTTAAAATTAAATTATATCTAAACTACTTACTACTTTGAACTACTTACTAGTAGTAATGAATTATCATACTAACATGACAAATAACGGTACATTAATTTTATTATTAATAATAACAAGAAAAAAAATTTGCCAGTCTCATAATGAATAATAGGCATAATAATAATAATGATAATATTTATAACAATTACAACAATGTCTCTAATGGCAGTTAATAGTAATAACAATTAAAAGAATTATTAATAATACGTTATTATTCTTATCGATAATAATCAATAATATAAATACGTGAATGTGTTATCTAATAATAATAACGTAATAATTATCATTATAATCAATAATTACACAACGACGTATCACACACGGTGTGATTACGTTCATCGCGCAGGCCTTAAATATTTTTTACGTACGACATAATTAGTCGTTTCGTACGACGTGATTATGCATCACGTAAAGAAATGCTCGCTTTTCCCGTTGGCGACAATATCGCCAGCTCGATGCGGTTCATTCGCTGCCGCGACCTATACAGTCCAGTGAGAGAGACGAAAATCCAGTATTTTTCAGCGTAGAATATGAATTTTTGACTGAAAGTAAAACCCTAAGAAATAGGGATTGAAAACTTAAAAATCGCCGTATCTCGATAATTAAGTGCCCGATTAAAAAAGGTGTCAAACAAAAGTTGTTCGGAATAATAAAATTCGTATAAAGTTGTCTGACATCTACTCCCCTATCTTTGAAAATAGAGGCACAAAAACGATTCGAAAATTGGGGGTTGATGCGCGTGCGAGCGGAGTAGACATATCGATGCGTCCTTATCTGGGTCAGTGGTTTTCTCGTGTTTTTGTGCCGCTATTTTCATAGATAGGCGATCGGATGTCATATAACTTTATACGTATTTTATTATTCCAAACAACTTTTGTTGGGAACATTTTTTCATCGGGCTATTAATCATCGAGATACGGTGATTTTAAAGTTTCCAACCCGTATTCTTCAGGGTTGATACCTTCAGTCAAGATTTCATATTCTACGCACGAAAGTGCTGCGTTTTCGTCTCTTTTACTGGACTAATAGACTCCAGACCTTGGTCTCTGGTAATCCCCCGGGAACTTCATCCTCAAATTTACACTTAAACCTACCCGTTTCTTTTCCATTCTGCGAAGTGTCTCGTCTGGACGTGATCAGGAAAAAATATGGTCCCGTTGACAGAGTACGTATAAAAGAGAAGAAGCTCAAATAGTGATTGTCGTATATGTGAAACGATTGATCAATCCGAGCTTCGTTTACAGACGAGAGCTTGTTTCCTCCCTCCCCCTGCCCCGCTCAACGGTTATTTTTCGTTTGCGTCGTAAGCTGCCGAACGATTACTGGGCTCGGAAACGTTTAGGTAGTCTGGAACGCAAAAAAAAACACAACTCGTCGTAATCGGATTTCACGATTACATATAGATGGTTCGGTCACCGACGGGCTGGTATATTGGGAAGCGCGGGTTCGTTAAGCGTACATGAAAAAAAGCTACCCCCACCCTTCATTCCTCCACCAGGGTTGTACAGTTTACACACAGGACACCAAAGCTTGCTCGCTATGGCGCGCGCTGCTTTTTTTTTTGACTCACCCCTTGCAGCTTAGCAATATTTTTTTAGCCAAGGGTTTATCCCCGAGTATCGTTTAAGCAGCGCGCAATAACGGGACGGCTCGTCGGTTTGTCCGCTCAACGAAAGAGAGAGACAGAGATGAGACAGAGACAGAGAGAGAGATAGAGAGGGAGGGAGGGGGGGGGAGAGTGAGAGGGAGAGAGAGAGAGGGAGAGAGAGAGAGAGAGAGAGAGAGAATCGCTTCAAGGGTAGGAAAAGCGGAAGCGCGCCTGAAAGAGATACGGCGAAAGGAAGAAGGGTGCAACGCTCGCCACCGGCGCAATTAATCGACCGTATTCTCGAGCATCCCCGTTGTTGTAGCGAAGTAATTTTTTCCTCCCTTTCTATCTCTCTCCCTTTCTATCTCTCCCTCTCTCTCTCTCTCTCTCTCTCTCTCTCTCTCTCTCTCTCTCTCTCTCTCTCTCTCTCTCTCTCTCTCTCTCTCTCTCTCTCTCTCTGAAAGCCTCTGGACATCGGACCAACAAGAAGTCCATTAATCAAGACCTCTCTCACCCTACGAAGAGAGCCCGCCGTGCTGCAACAACTCTTATGCCCGCGTACACAGCGCGGCAGCCCTGCGCGCTGCACTCTTTTTCGTTTTCTCCCTCATGGAGGGTAAGTTTCCTTCCCTCACCCCGTTCCACTACCGCATCTACTCTGGATGGCTTGCCTTTAGTATATACGGAAACTCTCGTTGTTGCTTTGTAAACTTCCGCGTATACGTTCAAAAATAGCTATGGGCGCTTTCATATGCAACCACTGGGTGGTTACATGTGAAAGGATTCCACGCAGGGAGAATTCGGGTTCAGAGGCGTTCCAGTCATCTAGTCATTTTTTGACTCCGTATGAGGTGAAGGGCTGAGCCGTAAGCGCCGACTGCATCGACCGGAACAAATGATAATCGGTAGGAGCCATTTCTGGGGAACATGGTGGGGTAGGATTTCACAGGTCACCCCGTTCAAGCACTTTTCAGAAGTTTCGGGACAGTTGACGATGTGTTACCGTTTCATACAAATTTATACAGTAAATTCGTTGTCGTATACTGATGGCACCCTCCACATTTTATATCGATCGTCTACACGGTTTCTATAGATTTTACAATTGACGAAACATTTTTTAACATGGGAACATGCCTAATTGCCGTAATGTAAAGGGAGACGTCATTGTCATAATGTACTGGATGATTTGACAGTTTTGAACTCAGCACATTATGACAATTCAGTCACCAGTGGCATAACAAAATAAGTGATTTGACAGTTAAAACAAATGTAGACATTTTTTCACACCCTGTTGAAGTGTGTGAAAGTATTGTGAAGTGTGTGAAAGTGCGTCAAGTTTTTAAAAATTGTCATAATGTACTGGATGATTTGACAGTTTTGCACTCAGTACATTATGACAATTTAGTCACCAGTGGTATAACGGAATGAGTAATTAGAAAGTTAAAAAAAATGAGACATTTTTTTCTCACACTGTTGAAGTGTGTGAAAGTATTGTGAAGTGTGTGAAAGTGTGTCTAAGTTTTTAAGTAATGAACTAAAGTAATTTTTTTAAGTTATGGTCACTAAACACTGGTTTAGTCACCAGTGTCAGTTTTTCACAAAATTTCAGACATTGTTTCACACACTGTTGAAGTGTATGAAAGTATTGTGAAGTGTGTGAAAGTGTGTCGAAGTTTTTAAAAATTGTCATAACGTACTCGATGATTTAACAGTTTTGCACTCAGTACATTATGACAATTTAGTCACCAGTGGTATAACGAAATGAGTAATTAGTGAGTTAAAAAAAATTAGAAATTTTTTTCACACACTGTTGAAGTGTGTGAAAGTATTGTGAAGTGTGTGAAAGTGTGTCTAAGTTTTTAAGTAATGAACTAAAGTAATTTTTTAAAGTTATGGTCACTAAACACTGGTTTAGTCACCAGTGTTAGTTTTTCACAAAATTTTAGACATTGTTTCACACACTGTTGAAGTGTGTGAAAGTTTCGTGACGTGTGTGAAAGTGTTTCTAAGTTTTTAAGTAATGAACTAAAGTTATGTTTTTAAGTTATGGTCACTAAACACTGATTTAGTCACCAGTGTCATTACGAACTGAGTGACTTCATATTTTTCGTAACATTTCAAACGTTTTTACACACTATTTCTTGTGTAAAACTGCCATCCGGCGATGGGCATAGTAATTTCGTTATGCCAAAAAGAGTTTCTTTAATTGTAGATTTTGCAGAAATTATGTAGACGAGCGATCTAAAATTTGAAGGGTGCAAACAATATACGACGAAGAAGTTACTGTATAAATTTGAATTAAACCGTGACATAACGTCAATTATCCCGAAACTCTTTAACCGATTGAGCAACACGCAGCCTGGCGGTGGTGTGGTGCAAAATCAACTTGTGGCAAGATTCCCATTCCGGCCTCTTCGCGTGCAGAGCTCGTAATACACGACACCCTTCTTTTGGGTGGGTCTTCGCGGTCCTTGTTGTCCACAGAGAAATCACAACTTTGGAAGCGGCCAAAGCATTCTTTGCATGTTGTACTCGATGGCCAATTTTTTGTCAGAAAATAATGGAGCATAACTAGCCGCAGATGTCGCTTATTTTAAACCAACCGTGCCACTGCAAAGACAATTGAAATGGATGATAAAGCCTTGCCTAAATGTCATCTATAGCGTTTTCGTGGGACTTTATCGACCCATCGTCATGTGTCTTGCCAACTTCTAGTTCGAGAAAATAGCGCACCCAACGCAATCTCTTGCCAGCGGGCGGTTTCATGCACAACCACCTGTCACATGTTGGGACGTTGAATAAGTTCCCGCTGTTTTCCAACAGATGACGTTACCAGAACTGTGTGCGCGTAGTTTGACATAGTAACGCATCTATAAAGAAGAGCCATAAGCAAGCTTGAAATTCAGTGTACGATTTCGCCGAAGTGTAACCAACTTTTTTGTCTCATAGTGTTAAACATGTCAAATTTCGTGCCGAAAAAATTACTTGCGGGCCATTGGACTGCACTACTTTATGTGTAAAAAATCTGGAGCTGAGCGACACAAAATTCTTGTTGAGACTTACGACGACTATTCTCAGTCGGAAGCGATATGCAGAGAATGGTTTAGACGCTTCAAAAATAATGATTTCGGTGTGTTGAATGGAGGCGTTACTTCACGAAGGTTCTTGTCAGACGCTAGCTGAACCTGCAGAATCATTAGGAGTCGATCACAGTTTCCAAACGTTTGAAAGCAGTAGAAATGATCTTTTGTAATAAATCATTAATTTGCACGAAAAAACAGCGAGAACTTATTCAACATCCCAATATATTGTTCAAGCTCCTTCAAGTATGTTTGCGATGTTTCCATCCCATGGACAATGTAGTTGGCAAGAGTTTTGATCACAGGCTCAACACTCCGTCACCTTCATACCTCTATAAATAAAACAAAATAAACACGTATAACCCGAGTCTGCGACATAACAATGGGTTTTTATGAACTTTGCGATGGGGATAAGCCTGGAAAGCAGGAAAAAAATATTCACGATGACAAAAAGAGCGGAAGAAAGAAAAATAAGGAGAAAAGAAATCACGGAGGGATAAAATCCGCGCGAGACAGTGATATCGTACAAGGCGCGGGGACAAAGTTGTGAAAGAGGGTAAAAGAAAAGCGGCGACGAGTTGAAAAGTCATACGGAAGTGGTAAGACAGCGATGACGGTATTATTCCATCCAGTTAAATTTTTAACCCTACGATTCAACAACTTTGCCACTTAATCCATTTTATCGCATTCATCCGCGAGCTTGCGCGCACTTTTCGCCGCTATAGGAAGGCGAAAATTCTCAATTGCATGGCGGAATTTGGGGGGCGGGGGGGAGGGTAAATATGTGAGGGGACAAGGTACTCGTTGAGCGGTTTGAAAGGGCAACACATCCGGGCGAGAATCCTCAAGAAAATTCGCAGCGATCACGGCCTTGTCATTCTAGTAGCAGCGGAATAAAAATACTTGCCGATTCGGCGAGAGAGGTTGATGGGACAGGGAACAAAAATTGCGCCAACGACGCGGTTAATAAAAAGGCGAAAGAAAACAGTTTTATTAAAAGTGGCGGGGAAGATTTTTATCTTGCACAGCGTTTCCGCTTTTCGCGTGCTCCGCAGGACGTAGAGTTTCATGTCCTTTTTTTCTCTCAGGAACTCCTCAAAAGGCTGAATATTATCCGCCCGGGAGTTCGATCAATTAATGTATAATTTTCGCCATGATAAGTTAATTGATACCGTGATTGATGAATTGTTGAGATGGTCGATAAATTATTAACGAAATTCATGATTCTGTTGTTCGTCAATTGTAACGTGTGAATTAATTGTTATCGTAATTATACAATTATCACTGTGATAAATATATTGGTACTGCGATTGATTAATGAAATGTTGTAATTGATTGGAATGTAATGGATTGTAATGGATTGTTGTAATGGAATGGAAATGTTGCAGCAATTTATGAATTAATTGTTATGATAATTTATGAGCCGAATTTGTTATCGCAATAGACTAATTGTTAGTAAAATGAATTAACTATTACTAACGTTAATACATTTTTACTAAGCCTGAGATATCGTTACTAAAAATAATAATTTTCTACAAAAAATTAGAAATTGTTACAATATTTGTAAACTGTCACTAAAACTCATAAATTGTTACTCAAATCAATAAATCGTTACTAAAATAAATAAATAGTTACTAAAATTGATACATTTTCATGGAGATTCATAAATTGTTGCTAAAATTAATACATTGTGATCAAAGTGAGTAAATGGTTACCAACATTAATAAATTGTTATCAAAATTGATAAATTTTTACTAAAACTAAGAAATAGCTACTGAAACTCATAAATTGTTACTAAAGTTAATAAACTATTACAAAAATCAATGATACGTTATGAAAATACATAGAGTTACTAAAATAGAAAAATTGTCACTAAAATAACTGAATAGTTACTAAAATTATCAAATTTTTACACCAATAAAAAATGGTTCCAAGAAAGGATAACTTATTACTAAAATTAATAAATTGTTACCATAACAAATTTATTTCCACTCTGACTAATGAATCGTTACCCTAACCCATTAACTTCAAAATAATCGGTTACCGATTACTACGATAAAAATAACAAAAATCACGAAGTGCACTGAAAATACCTCACTCATATTCTAAAGATCACAAAATAACTTAAACCTTTTTTACAACATTTTTTTGCCATTTCCTCGAAGAAAAGATAATACAGAGATACAGATAACGTAAAAAGCAATGAATGCAACACGACTGCTCGTTATTTTTCCTCAACAATGGGGCAAAACGAGTCAAAGCGCTATACGATTTGCGAGATAATGTTTATATACTCGAGCGAAGCGCAATTTCGTGTAAATATATATATTAAATGAAAGAAAAAAACAATAAAAACAGCCTATTCGAGCGGACTAAATCCAATGACCCGCGGGCGGCGCATTTGTAGGAGGAAGATGGAACACGGGATGGAATTAAGGGGATTTTCATGCCAGTTTCTCAGCAGCTCCTTAGTTACTAGCTTTTTTCTTTTTTGTCGTCTCCGGAAAAAAGCTCGGTCTTATTCTCATCTCATAGATTCGTACATAGATATATATAACGGTGAAGTCGTCCTGGAAGTTGCTCTCTCTCTCTCTCTCTCTCTCTCTCTCTCTCTCTCTCTCTCTCTCTCTCTCTCTCACTCACTCTCTCTCCCTCTCTCTTTCTCTCCCTATCTTATTTCTTTTGTTCTTGGTCTTTTTCTCGTATTCTCTTTTGCTCCCGCTGACCTGACATTTTTCACCGAGCGCATATTGATATCCTCGGTCGCGCGTGCCCTTCCGGGCACTGGAGTGAAAGCTGCCGGTGTCTATGGTTCGCTGATTCGTACCGTGTCCTCGGGGGAAGTGCAGCTTAAGAAAGAGTGAAAAAGAGAGAGAGAGAGAGAGAGAGAGAGAGAGAGAGAGAGAGAGAGAGAGAGAGAGAGAGAGAGAGAGAGAGAGAGAGAGAGAGAGAGAGAGAGAGAGAGCGGCGGGGGAAGAAAACGATTGTGCTTGCGAGGGAAACGGAGATTTCGAATGAAAAGAACCAGTCGAGAGGAATATCTGGGCTGAAGAGGAAAATAATTGCCCGCGGATATAGACCTGCATAGTTGATTATTTCTCAAGTGAAAACACACACGCATACACAAATGTTATAACGTATGCTATGAAATTGGAAAAAGGGAATATATATGATAAAACAAAGAATTTTTTAATCGGCTAATTCACCCGCTGATGAGAACGAATCCGAAGCCATTGATAGGCATCTCTCTGTGCATAATTTTAGAATTAATCATTTGTGTATATAACGTAACTCCAGGGGTGTTGTCCATGAGGAAGAGGTGGCTAATAGTAAGTGTACGGGCAAAAGTTTGGCCAAAAATGTCAAGTAAGTAAAATCGTTTTTAATTGTTCTGTGTAACTGCTAGTTTTTTTAAGGTTTCATGTTTTACGGTGTGGTGATGTTATTTTGTACAAAGCCATGGTTAATTTTGTATTTCTTGAAAAGTTCACGAACAGTGTTTTGTTGTAAACTCAAGGTTTCGCACGTATTGTTTCTACTTGTTTACATTTTAGATGCGGCCATTTCTTCCGGGGATTAGGAGAGATGGCCATGTACAGCCGGTGTATGATGGCCATTTGTTGTAATGTGTTCAAGTAATTCATTCATTCTGCATTTGATTTGAGTGCCTAATAAGTACAAGAGAAAAGCAATTTCTCTACGAGGAAACTGGATCCAAGAATCAATAAAAGTAACTATTAGTGCTGTAAAAATGACGAATCGTCGGTTCGTGGGGCCACTAGGGCCTACACAATACCCACGAAGGCCTTAGAAAGACGATATAAGAACAATGACAGATATCATCGAAGAATGGCTCCCAGTGGATAGTATGCCAACTGTGGGTACACAAAGATTATACTCATACTGATTATATGTCTTTTGGATGTGGCGAACGAAAAAAAAATTAAAAATTAAAATCAATATATATATTATATACATATATATATATATATATATATATATATATATATATATATATATATATATATACCTATCCTTACCTATCCGAATACATAGGAGTGATTCGGATACCTATCCGAATCACTCCTATGTATGTTCTACGATGTTTTTTTTGCTTTTGGAAAAAGAAGCATTTTTTAACCTCTCTGTTTTGTGTATGTACTTTCATCGCGGTACATTTTACCTGTTTCATCTTTGCAGCACTGTTAAGAGCTTAAACCCATTTGAAACGTGTGGAAATATCGATTTTTGGCTTTCGACCAATTTCCAAAATATAACATGTCAAAAATATTTTCTGAAAATTTTAAGTCGATTCATTCATAATTACGGGGTTATACGCGAGTTCCAACCACAAACCGGCATTCTTTAAACACTTTTTTCTTGAAGTTCTTTTTTCAAAATCGGTAACGATCAAATCTCAAAAATCACTGCACCAATTAACTTGTATATAAACGCCAAAAAATGTGTAATCAAGAAAATTTTTGAAACCAAAAAATTATGAACTGTATCAAAAAACTTTTCCCACAAAATTCCTTACTTTTCGCCCAATGTTTTGGTGAAAAAAATGCATGACTCAATTTTTTTTAAACATCTCGGCCATCTTAACGTCGCCATTTTGAATATAGCAAACATTTTTTAACATCCCCTTTCGACCCTTAACAGTTTTATTATACTCAATACTTAATCCGAGCAGTTTTTTTTTCGAGATAAATCAGGTTTAAGATGAAATCGGACACCCGGTATATATATATATATATATATATATATATAATATTTTATTATATTATATTATATATAGCTATAGCTATATATAATATATATATATATACATATAATATAATATAATATAATATAATAAATATAATAAAATATTATATATATATACATATATATATACCGGGTGTCCCATTTCATCTTAAACCTGATTTATCTCGAAAAAAACTGCTCCGCGTGTGTGTGTGTGTGCGCGCGCGCGTGTGTGCGTGTGTAAAATTAGGTCTTGCAGTTACTTATCAATGGCTTCCAAATCGTTTTCCTCCTCGGGTAAGTTATCAAGTGCAAAAAAGTCTTCCTTTTTTTTTAGAAAATAACGAGTTCAGACTAGATGAAATGTTACGCGTGCTAGGAATTTAATTATTCGCTCTATCTCCAGCTACTATCGAACGGTAAGACCTTTCTTCGGTTGGAAAACTTATCAGAAATACCACACACACACACACACACACACACACACACACACACACACACACACACACACACACACACACACACACACACACACACACACACACACACACACACACACACACACACACACACACACACACACACACACACACACACACACACACACACACACACACACACACACACACACACACACACACACACACACACACACACACACACACACACACACACACACACACACACACACACACACACACACACACACACACACACACACACACACACACACACACACACACACACACACACACACACACACACACACACACACACACACACACACACACACACACACACACACACACACACACACACACACACACACACACACACACACACACACACACACACACACACACACACACACACACACACACACACACACACACACACACACACACACACACACACACACACACACACACACACACACACACACACACACACACACACACACACACACACACACACACACACACACACACACACACACACACACACACACACACACACACACACACACACACACACACACACACACACACACACACACACACACACACACACACACACACACACACACACACACACACACACACACACACACACACACACACACACACACACACACACACACACACACACACACACACACACACACACACACACACACACACACACACACACACACACACACACACACACACACACACACACACACACACACACACACACACACACACACACACACACACACACACACACACACACACACACACACACACACACACACACACACACACACACACACACACACACACACACACACACACACACACACACACACACACACACACACACACACACACACACACACACACACACACACACACACACACACACACACACACACACACACACACACACACACACACACACACACACACACACACACACACACACACACACACACACACACACACACACACACACACACACACACACACACACACACACACACACACACACACACACACACACACACACACACACACACACACACACACACACACACACACACACACACACACACACACACACACACACACACACACACACACACACACACACACACACACACACACACACACACACACACACACACACACACACACACACACACACACACACACACACACACACACACACACACACACACACACACACACACACACACACACACACACACACACACACACACACACACACACACACACACACACACACACACACACACACACACACACACACACACACACACACACACACACACACACACACACACACACACACACACACACACACACACACACACACACACACACACACACACACACACACACACACACACACACACACACACACACACACACACACACACACACACACACACACACACACACACACACACACCCGCGCGCACGCGCGCACACACACACACACACACACACACACACACCCGCGCACACACACACACACACACACGCACGCACACACACACCCACATATATATTGGTCTCTCATTCGCGATGGAATTCCACTGTTCTTTCACGATGATTCGATTTCGCTAAAGCCGAATGACACGCCGGGAGAAACGAGGCGGAAAGAAAGAAAGAGCGAGTGCACCGAATCTCCTCGATAATCGAAGCCCCCGCTTTCTCGCGTCAATTTCCTTATAGCACCTATCACCGAGCTCTCCTTTAGCTACGCGGTAGCGCGTGTTATTCAAACCTGCCGCTTGGATTTTTCTCATTTCCGCCAAAGGCGGCTCATCCGAATCGCGTTATCTTCCGGCTATCCGATTAATCACTCTCGTGGACATTCAGCTTTGGATGCTGTTTGTTGCTGCGTCAGTAAAATACTCGTTATTTTGCAGATCGCGATAGAGTGGGCATCATTCGGTTTGCAATTATACGTGAAGGTAACTGTTCGCAGTGTCGATGAAGTTTTTGGATAGACGAAGAGTTCGTTGTGATAGTGTGAAGGGTCATTTTTGGTTCCTTAGCAATCATTATAGACATATACGTATGCAGAGGCCCAAACGCAAAAAAGGCGTTCAAAGGGCGAATCTCGATGCCTCGTTTCTATCCGAATCACGACTTCGAAAATTACTAGTTTTATGATCTTTTTTTATATTTCAGGAAAAACATTTTTTTGTTTGATTTTTTTTCGAGTTTCCCAGCAGCATAGATTTTCTTTTTTCTTTCACTTTTTGAAATTAACTCTGGATGTTTTTCAATTCTTTTTATTATTTCGCTTTCATTTATCATGTTTACGTTACGATCGCGTATATTTTATACTCTTATGAAAGTAGGCTTATTGAGGCAAATGTTGAGTTGAAACATTATAGATTAAAATTAAAAAATCACGTTAACATTTCGGTGTAGCAGAATATACATTTTCTGCGGAAATATGAAAAAAGCTCATTTCTATGAAACGTTTCTAGAATTAATTGCATTAGTGTGGGTCCTTTTTTATCATCTGAACTTTAGTGACTGTTCCTTCCAAACCTGCATTTTAAGCTTCTGATCAAAATCTACGGCATTTTTTTAGTCTTTAGTTCGACATTTATTTATTGATTAACGGTGCATTTCATAACGATAACACGAGTAAACAAACCTACTTTGCTGGATTCAGTATAGCATATACTTCAGTATATATATATATATATATATATATATATATATATATATATATATATATATATAAATTTATATTTATATGTATGTATATGTACATACATACATACATATATATATATATATTTACTTTTTGCAGTTGGGGAATCATTTTAATAAACATTTCTTCACATAATAGAATTACGAGAATGTGAGAATATTTGTCGACAACGTAGCACAGCTATTTCCAAATATGAAACCAACTATGTTCGTAAAAATGTTAACACCACCGAAAGTTCACCTACACCGCGAATAATGTGTTCAATTTCCGTGCTATTGTAGAGTGCAGTAAAAAAATGTCTTCATTCAACCAGCTAGGATTTTTTTTCCGGCATATTGGCCTCGTCTCCTGAGGTATCTAACGGAAAGGCACTATCTTCCGGAAATGCCGATTGCTAATAACTTTGTTCTTAGTATCGAGCATCGATTTTTGCGGGGTATGAAATTTATTAAAAATAATGTTAACGATAATGATAAAATAATGATAAAAATAAACGATAACGATAAAAAAATGTTCTACTCGGTCCTTTACGAATTTACACGCCACTGACACTCGGCTAAACGATTTTGATGGTTGACAGAAAAAAAATTTGATCGTTCGATCCGGGTTTTTTCGATGTCGCGATACACGTCACTCCGGCTTCGTCTTTCCTGATCGTTCCATGAGCGGGCACTATGCCGAGTTCTGACATGCGAGAATCTTTGAAATGCCTTGTCTACGGAGCTTTTACTTCCTCTCGGTTGTGTCCCGGATCACCTTTCAAGCCGACAAGTCTCTTCGCCTCGGAAAAGCTCTTCTAACACTATTTTCCTCAGCCATTGATGTATAGGTATATATCGCAGGCGATGTCTGTCTGTCTGTCTGTCTCTCTCTCTCTCTCTCTCTCTCTCTCTCTCTCTCTCTCTCTCTCTCTCTCTCTCTCTCTCTCTCTCTCTCTCTCTCTCTCTCTCTCTCTCTCTCTCTCTCTCGATCTCTTCCGCCCCCTTTGCGTGTAACCCGAGTACTATCGACACATGCCCGTCGGCTTGGCCTCTCGCAGAGCTAACTCCGAGAATCCTGGTGTTAGGAAAAGAGGATAGATATTGAGGACGATGACGAAGGTGACGACGACGGCGAAGGAGAGCTCGATCGAATCCAGTTTTATCCGGAGAAGATCATCTCCGGCAACGTCTACTCCAAACTTTAATGGTTGCTTCAAGATGGTGATGCACTTTTCGTCATGAGACCTTCGACGTTTTTACGACGGTCACTTAGACTTTGGTCCAATATTAAAATGTTTGTGTACAAGCTACTTCTATTACTTTTTTTTCCTACTCCACTTTTTTCCATACTCCAAAAGATCGTTCTTTTGCATATTTTTATAGTGTGAACTGTCAAGAATATTTTAAGACCAACCGGACCCCGAAATTCGAAACATTGACGAAGTTACACCCATTTTAGTGGAACAGGGTGCGTCAGGTGAACCGCGGTCCGTTGAGTTTGAAAGCGATTATCTCGAAACTCCATATCTTGACACGGCGGGATTGACATTTTGAGTAACTTTTACACTATTGACTTGAATTTGCACAGTTAGCGGTCAAACACGTCATTTTCGGTTCACGATCGCATTTTTTAATTGGACGAAACATTAATTAATAACAATGACTTCAGCATGCTGTTTTTCAAGAGAAGAATGAGGTTTTCTTTGGGAAAGCTGTCATTTTTCGTATTTTTCGAAATTTCGAAAAATGGATCGTGAACTCATAGCCAGTTGGAAATATTTGAAGAAAAAAAAATTCTTTTCGCTTCAGATTACATTTGAGCCTGGTAGAGATTCGAAAGATTTTCTTTCGAAAAAATTACAGTGTAACCACAAACACGTGTAGAACATGCTGAGAAAAAATTAATTTATTGCAACTAATGTGTGACTAAAAAAAATGCATCATTCTGACCCTTGAAACTGGGCTGCCAGAGAGGGATACTCTGTTACGATTCGAGTTTTATACTCGAATTATTTCGTCCCCGAAATTTCGTTGGAGGAGGAGAAAAAACATTGACGAAACAGGGAAAACCTCAATTTCTATTAATCATAACGATTTTAAATTGATTTATTATTTATTTATTTATTATTTATATATTTATTAATTATTGTTGATTCATTATTCATTAATTCATTTATTTATCATTTATATATTGTTTCCTGAGTTCTTATTTATTTTTCTGTTTATCATCAACTTGGGGAATTTTTTGCGGGGCACTCGTTGCTGACGGTGCGAAAGTAGGGAAACTTTTATTTCTAATTTCTAGATAATCCAATTATGAAACTGATGATAATTCTTGATTATCCAATAAAAACAATTTCTATTATATGACCGGATGATTTCGCGTTATATGCTTATCCATTTGTTAATAACAAATCAATGAAGTTTTTTTTCCATGAAAAATTGATCTTCTTTTTTCACAGTTTGCCATTTTCGTAAGTTAACCTCAGAAAAGTATCCGCCCATACAAAAAATGTATTATTACACTAAAAATACATTTTTGGGCCGTTTCTTCAAGTAATAATAATGTCATTCATCATCAATTTTCTTCAATGAAAATACTCAAGCTGCACTTACGTATTAATAACATGTGAATTTAATTAAGTTCTCGTTTTAAATTATAAATAACAACGTGCGTATTAATTAATTGGTCCCCAAGCTTATGCAGACCTGTCAGCCGTGTTATTCCTTAACAACCCAAAGTTACCTAAAATTGGAAATTAAACATGATAAACTTCGATGATAAAGATGTCAATTATTGGAACTTAACGATCAGTCCCCGGAAATATTGAGAAATACACGAAGCTTTTCACGTCCAGTGAACCGTGAACCTAGAATCACACAGATGTCACACAGTCACATCACACAGTCACACCATCGCACAGTCACACCATCGCACAGTCACACCATCACACAGTCACACCATCGCACGGTCACACCATCACACAGTCAAACGATCACACAGTCACACCATCACACAGTCACACCATCGCAGTCACACCATCACACAGTCACACCATACACAGTCACATCATTACACAGTCACGCCATCGCACAGCCATACCAGCACACAGTCACATCATCGCACAGTCACACCATCACACAATCACACTATCGCACAGTCACACCATACACAGCCACACCATTACACACTCACACCATCACACAGTCACACCAGCGCACCATACACAGCCACACCATTGCACACTCACACTATCACACAGTCACACCATCACACAGTCACACAATCGCATAATCACACCATTGCTCAATCACACCATCGCACAGTCACACAGTGAACCGTTAGCCTAAAGTCACTACTATAAAGTGAATTGTAAAGAAATTGTGCCATAATTTGGCTTGGTTATCCCCACACTATAACCATTTCTTTTTCTCCCTTGCGTCTCCCATCGCCTCCCTAATTACCCTCGTATCTCTTTATTTCCATCCCTTGGCTAATGCGCGTAGATCGAGGGCCCTGAATCACGATAAGAGGGGGAGTGAGGGGAAGAGTGAGAGAGAGGTAGCCTTCGTACGGTTAGATGAAGAGGGTGGGAGGGGGCGGCGAGGAACGGGGTTGTATTAAAACTAAAGCCATTAAGAGACTTGGCACCCCTGGATGTAGACGTCACAGCAATGGGACAAGTGTATCACGTGTACGTGGAGGTGGGACACTCATTTGCGCGATCTTCTCCAGTGATATATATATACATATATATATATATATATATATATATATATACATATATATATATATATATATACACGCACATATATTGTATACAGGGTGACAATTTCAAGATGGCCATGTGTTTTTAAGGGAAAGAACATCATTCGATTGTCTGCCGTCGATTTGGTTGAAACTCATATATGTGATAAAGCATTGAAAAGTAATATTTTTTTTTATTTGTTTTTTCCTGAGGTACAACGCTGTTCGCGTTTGTTACCTATTATTTCCCTTCACTTTGACTGTTTCATTCCTTCACTGTTTTTTTTTCTACACTCCTTTCTTCACTTTTTTTGTCCCTATTCCCTCCCTCTTTGCGACCCGCAGCCGACGTCCCCCTCTGTATCGTATTCCATCATGACATATCTGTCATGGGTACAGGGAAACTGCGGAAGACCTATATAACCAATACAGCCGGTCATCAAGTTCGCCCCCCCATACGTGGAACTAGTCTTATTTCGCCGCGAAATGCCGAAGAAAAACATTTCGCGGCCGAATGTACGCGACTGGGATTCGAACCCAGGACCTCCCGGTCCACAAGTTTAGTGGCAAGCACACTAACCACTAGACCATCGCACCGGTCAGCATTGAGAAGTATTAAACACGTATTTGTTTTATCGGCGAAAAAACGGTCTTAAGGGGCTAAAGCCAAACCTCAAAGAACGGCGTGTCAGCCCTTAATTTTTTTTCCCAACACTTTTATAGTGGATTTCTCATCGCTTCACAATAACGGAATTTTGGTTTTGTTTTCATTCAGATCGGTGAATTGCTTGTGGGGGAAACACCAAAATCACTCCTCGACACGCCCTTTTAGAGGGCCGGTTTCTTCCCTTAAAACTGTTTTTCCGCAGATAAAAAAAAATACGTTTCTTATGATTTTCAATGCTTCATCACATGCGAGTTCCAACATAATCAAAGGTGGACACTTAAGTGATGTTTCTTGTCAGAAAAAACATTGTTTCAATGGCCTTTTAAATCCTATTCGAAAAAGCTGTAACATGTTTCTGTGTTAAGTAGTATTTACCAAAAACAATAGAGGATTCTGACAAAAAATAAACTTCGCTTTTGAGTAAAACTGAATGAAGATAAGTAGATTAAATATTTTCGTGGCTTTTTGAAGCATTTTCGAAAAAAATACATCGTATTTTTGTGACAAGTAGTATTTGCCCGAAAAAAATTGAGCATTCTGGAGAAAAATTAGAATTCCATTTAGAGCACCGCAAAATGAAGATAATTAAATTCCGAATCCGAAACACTCCTGAAAAACTTTTGTTGCGCATCTCGTCACCGAGAAAAAACATATTGAAGATGCATCTTAAGGTGGATAAATAGAATATAATTCTATTGAAAAAAAGTTTTTCAGAAGCGCTTCGTATTCGGAATTTAATTATATAACTTCATTTTGGCCAACTCAAAATGGAATTTTGATTTCCTTTTTCCTAATGCTCATTTTTTTCTGGCAGATATCACTACTCACTGTAAAACACGATATTTTTTTCGAACAGGATTTGAAAAACCATTGTATATCATATTTTTCTCGGTTACAACATTTTCGCGCCAGACCCTTAAAAACCCATGCTACCTTACTATTGTCACCCTGTACATATAGCTCTATACAATACCTCTATACGATATACACACGCGAGGGTACGCGGAGAGAAGAGAGAGACTCCCGGGCAGGCTCGTTTTCACGTCTGTGAATTAACCCCTCCCCCCCCTCACCACCCCCTTCACTCACGCCATTCGTGCATCATCACTTTCCACCGCCGCGCATTACACGCCAAAAGACCACCCGCAACTTCGTTACGCCCAGGAAGTGACATTTGCCAAAAAACTTTCGCCCCGCTGTTTCGGGGGCCTGGATCAAGTGCGATAAAACAAAACGGACCAAAAGGCATAAAAAAGTGGAGTATCGACGACTTTCTGGAGGCAGCGAGGGCGGTAATTAGTAATAGGCCTGGCTAATTTCCCATGAAGGGTAGACCCGCCTACATGAGAGCTTTGCGTGCAATAGATTTTGATTACGTAGTGTAGTTAATTGCAGTGCAGAAATTCTTGTTGTACATAGGTAGATGCGTTATTTACAAATATTTTTTTACTTTCAGGCACGTAATATAATTATAAATATACACATATTATATTGGGTGAATCACAACTATCAGGGTTTCCTTTATTGGCGGGCTACATCTACCTGAGTGGGTCAAAAAATGCATTTTCCAAAAATATTTTTATTTGATAGGATCACCTTTTAGCTATATAGCTTGAAAATTTTAGAAATATTTAGAAATATTTAAAAATATTTCATTGAAATATTTCTAAAACGGAATAGGCTACAGCTTCTAACTACTTCAAAATACTCCAAAGTTCCAACGCGTTTTTCTCGAAACACTGTTTTCAAAGTCGGTGGACACGATATCTCGAGAACCACTAGATGGATTGTTTCTAAGTTCATAGGAGATACGATCAGAAACATTTAAAGGTCGTTGACGATCTTACTTTTTTACAATCGATTTTCATTTTTTTTTTAATGGTTACGCAAAATTGACGACTTTTTTTTATTGATTGCGTACGCTCAAGATGCAATTTGTCGTGGTGATTTTAACGATATCGTGGTCAGCGCTTTCGAAAAAGTAATTTAGAGAAAAACGAGTTTAAAGTTCGTCGTATCGCGGAACCTACCTAACGCTCATAACTCACCTCACCTTTGAAGGAATCGACTCGAAACTATCAGAGAATATTTTTTAAATCTTATATTTTCAGAATCCATCGAAAACGAAAGATCGATATTTTCAAAATTTTCAACCAGGTGTCGGCCCTTAAGGATGCTGTGTCCAAAATCGAAAATGGTAATAAAATTGTAAAAATTTGATAGGTCATTATGTAAAACGTTTGAAAGGTTGTGTGAAAATGTCACGACGATTAGGAAGCTGGCTACTGAGAAATTAGAATTCACAAATTACACGCAGCCTTATGGAAACTGAAGTAACTTTGCAATTATTATTTTTTTTTGTTATAAAAAATTATGCCAAAAATACAAAAAAAATCACACTTGAGGAAAAACATATAAGAATATAGCGGCAACGTTGCATAGACGGAAAGTAGCGGGAAATTTAAATACTCATTTTCGTTCACGGACGACGTCGTTTCTTGCACCATAAAACAACTTTTATTTTTGATATATTTAAAATAAAAAAAACGATCATTCATAAATATTTCTTTTATTTCTTGAAAACAAATAGCAAAGTTTGCTATTTGCTACTATAATTGCAAAGTTACTTCAGTTTCCATAAAGCTGCGTGCAATTTGTGGATTCTAATTGCTCAGTAGCCAGCTTCCTAATCGTCGTGAAATTTATACACAACCTTTCAAATGTTTTACACAATGGCCTACCAATTTTTTAAAATTTTATTACCATTATCAATCTTGGACGCAACATCCTCAAGTGAGCCTGCTGGTCGACTGAGTTGGGTAAGGGGAGTTACAAAAAAATTCCGTTCCATGCAATATTCGAATAATAAATTATTTATCATTTTTTCATCAATATTTTGATCACGCTGGCGCTCTGTTTGATACAGTGTTATACAATTCTTGATTAATGAGTATGGGAACGAAAAAAAAAAAAAATTTACAGTACATCAGGCATTTTGATAACTGTAAGAAACACATGTTATCTTTTTCCACAATTGCTCTTGGGAGGCTCGTTTCGTGTCTCGTGCAATGTTGGAACACTCCTGTAAGACGAGTTGCCTCTCCTTAATGCTATATTTCCCTCACAGACGGTACTTAATGCCTACATCTGTACAGGACTATTGGGTATACGAAGATTTCTCCAAGAATGCAAACTGTGGCTAACTGATGCACGGCGCTCGGCACCGTTGCATACTAATAGTAAACAAATACCGCGCGGTTCCGCCGTAATTTCCATTCGCTTGATCCGTGTGCTTCGCGAATGTGTAGGACAGTCAGGTGACATAGCGAGACGGAGAGCAAGGGAGCGATGAAGAGAACGAGAGAGCAGAATGATAGAGAGATAGAGAGAGGAAGGGAGAGAGAGTAAATTAAATTAGATTCGGTTTTTATTGCTCTGGGAGCAGAACGCCCTTTGGAACACAATCCAGAGAGGGCTTCCAGAGAGGGGGATACTCTGTTAAAATTCGAATTTTATACTCGAATTATTTTGTCCCCGAAATTTCGTTGCTGAATGAGAAAAAACATCGACGAAATTGGGAAAACCTTAATTTTTATTTATTATAACGTTTTTAAATTGATTTATTATTTATTTATTTACTATTTATATATTTATTAATTTATTGTTGATTCATTATTCATTAATTCATTTATTTATCATTTATACATTGTTTACTGAGATCTTATTTACTTTTGTGTTTATCATCGAGTTGGGGAATTTATTGACTTGGAGCAAAATTGACGGCGATTTTGTTTGGCGGGCATTGATAATGGGAATTTACGCGGAGGAATAATACTCGAGTAATTTGATTCGTGAAATTTTGTCTGCGGGGCACTCGCTGTTGACGGTGCGAAAGTGTAGGGAAACTTTTATTTCTAATTTCTAGATAATTCAATACTGAAATTGATGATAATTCTTGATTATCCAATAGAAACAATTTATATTGTATGACTGGATGATTTCGCGTTATATATTTATCCGTTTGTTCATAACAAATCAATGAAGTTTTTTTTCCATCAAAAATCGAACCTCTTTTTTCACCGTTTGCCATTTTCGCTAGTTTTCCTCAGAATAGTATCCACCCATACAAAAAATTTATTATTACACTAAAAATACATTTTTTCGGATAGAGAAATAGAGGGAGGAAGGGAGAGAGAGTAAGTTGAATTAGATTCGGTTTTTAGGGCTCTAGGAGCTGAAGTCCCGTTGGAACACAATCCCTGTTAAAAAAATTCAAATACAAAAAAAGGAAAAATATAAAAAAATTGAAGACATAACACAAAAAGTAAATGAAAAAAGATAATGCGAATCGATGATATAAACGAAAATAAAATTAATTCATATCAAAGTGAAAATAAAAATAGAAATAAGAATAAGAGAGAGAGAGGGGTAGAGAGAGAGAGACGAGAGGGGGGGAGAGAAACGCACTGCTATATTTGATGACAATGAATTTTGCATCATTGGAATGCAACGAATTTTTTAATTCATCTTTCGTCCTTCTTTTTGGCAAATTTGAACTTTTAGAATTACGGAAACATTTTCTCGGATCCTTATTTTCTGATTCACAAGTTGTAATATGATTTCTATGATGATAAAGATGAGG